>VZSF01010865.1:2228487-2258264 GCA_013398295.1 Chionis minor | reverse complement strand
TCATAGCACGACAGAGATCAATTAAATGTGAGCGTGCACACGTATGTTTAGGATCAGTAAGTTTCCTGCCAATTAAATGGGACCATTGTAAGCTTTTTCTAGTGGTAGGCTTTACGTCTTTTAATTATGTATTAAGTAGAAACGAGCTAACTAAGCCAGGTACTAATGAGATTCAGAGCTTGTGAACTCTTGAGGCGCCTGCCAGGTTGCGAGTAGCCAGTGCACTTCAGTGCACCCACAGAAGAGTGAGCAGGGAACGTGTTTGTGCTGACCCTGACCTTGACCCTGGCTTGCCTTGACAACCTCATCTCCTGGCTTCACCCTGGACCAGCCACCTCCTCCTCCTCCTCAGGGGTGTCACCAGCCTGTGGGTGATATGGTCACCGTCCCTGGGCCTGGCCCAGCTCTTCTGGGGCTGCAGCTCATGGTGAGGGCCCTCGGGCTCCCCGTCACAGCCCCCGGCCACTTCCCACATTGGCTGTGCCTTGGTACCGCCCTGACTGTAAAGCTGCAGGGCAAACCTTGACCTCCCTCTGCTGGCAGCTTGACTGTCCCGGTTGGGGTCGGACTGGCCACTGAAACAAATGACACACGCTCTCCCCAACCTCTCCCTGCAGAGAGAGAGTAGGAATGCATGGATCAGGATCAAAGGCAGGCAGGCAGAGTCCTCCTCAGACACCACCTATTGAAGAAAGAAGGCCGACCCTTTGATCCCTCAGCTTTTATACTGAGCATAAGGCAGATGGGATGGAATACCCTGTTGGTCAGGTTTGGGTCACCTGTCCTGTCCGCTCCTCCCCACAGCTGTGACCCCTCTACACTTTTCCGCTTCCAACCCTCCAACAGGGCAAAGAACAAAAGTTGGCTGCCCTTGGTTATTATAGCAGTATAAACAAGTATAGTAACAGTATACTTGTTGTAAACAAGTAAACAAGTATAAACAAGAGCCCCTCTGCATCCCATTCCTTGGTATTCACTGTAAACCTCAGGTCTTATCACTCTGGAAGCGGACTGCTGTCTGAAAAATACACCTTTCATTTCAGAGAGTTCAGTTAGTTAGAAGGGACTTAGCTGAAAATTAAAATTACTGGACAGAAAATTGGTTCTTTTTTATCTCAAACCAGGATGACAATGCGAGCTCAAGTTCAGCCATCTACTCACCGTGACCCCACCAATCTCATCTTTTATTTATCCTGTAAGTACCGCCTTTATTTTTGGGCCTAGATGTATGTTGTTTGTGGGTTGTTGTTTTTTTTTTTAATCTGGCTGTATTGTAATACATAGTATTTGTTTGAATTCACCTCAGTGATCTGGATCAGTGACCTGGCCTCTTCATTATCTGTCTTTGTGTAATCCCCAGTAATTATCTTAGATGATTTGATGTTTTCTTCTAGCTCATTGATAAAATGTCAAACAGTGAAGGACAAAGAACCAATTACATTAGGATCCTATCAGAAACACTTCAGCTGGATGACGATTTCCCTTAGACTTCTCAGTTATTAATCCCTTAAATGTATTCTTTTAATTTCTTAATACATGACCTGCTAGAATATCAGGATTCCTTCTTAAAGTATTTTTTTCTTAATTAAAAAATCTTAACTTTTACTCATAAACTACAGAAAAATATTTTCCTTTTAAGAATTTACTAAAAGCATTCTGAGTTTTAAGCCAATTCTGTAATAGTGGCAGGTGAATAACTCAGTTACTATGTTTCTTATATTTTCTTTTTTATAACTAGTTGAAAATTTATCAGGAATCTCTTACTAATTATGAGAAGTTTGTGATTTCTAACACACATTTCCCGTTAGTGACAATAAGAAATGAGTATTACACTATGTAGAAGTTTGCATCACTTATTGTTTTAACAGAACCCTAACTACGCAAGCTAACAAAAGACATTGCCAAGACTATGTAAAGAAAATACAGAATAAAAACATAGTATTTCCAATGAGTAGATAATCCTTTTTAATTTGGACTGAAATTATTTTATTTTCTCTGAGGTTAGCATGATAGAATACAGTTTTCCAAGGAGCGAGGGAATACTTGGTTAATAGCCAGCTCTGCGTTATAGGCACAAGGGCATTATTTTAAATAAAGTCAGGCAACAAGGTGAGCCACAGCTCTGACCTAAGCAATGCACTTGCCCTAATGTTGTACTTAAATAAAAATACCTTGAAATGAATTGTTTAAGGGTTATTTCCAAGTTAGTGGTTTTACTTCCCCTAAAAGAGTCTACCAGTGTCTTTTATAGAAAAGGCCATGATCAACCCAGGATCTTCTAAAAAGAGACAGAGATGTAGAAAGAGCACATAGGAAATCCCTAGCAGGCAGGAAAAAGGGATGATCATGAGCCTACCAAATAGCTTCACATTAGAATAATGGAGAATTGAGTAAGATTTACAGCGGCTTTTATAGTTCCTCATGGATTTTGTAAAAATTATGTTTACTTACTGCTGTAGAAAGTGATATTGAAGCCCATCTTGTGGAGCTGCATAGTTATCATCTTGTTTTAAGAAGGTCAGCTCTGACACCAGTGCAGACTTTCAAATGGATCGTGCAGGGTATAAGGAACTTGGAGACTGAGACACGTGCCACGTGTCCCAGTTAATGCAGTTGTCCTGACCAGTAGTTTTCTGAATGCCTTCAAGAAAATGGTACACAACCAACATTTGTACACACACACACAAATTTTACTTGCACTTTCATGTTGTGAATTGTTTGTCAGCGAGTCAGATATTATGGACTGTTCCATAAATAAACAGTACCAGTTAGTCTTTGAATTAAGAAATTGCCTTAAAAACTGAGAATGTTAAGTCACAGTGCTTCTCCTACTCCTTCTTTACTTACTATCCAGTTATTTCCTTATCTTTAGCATAACAGTCTTTCAGGATGAGAAGATTTTTCTTACTGCACTTAGGAAATTAAAGAATGGGTTCTTGATTATTTGGCTATACTTGTTCTTTGTACAAACTATTTTTTTACCTACTTTTTAAATTTAACTTTGGTTGATTTAAGGATGTTTTCCTGACAATGCTGCTCTATGCCAACACTAAAATACCTTTATTTATATTTTTCTTTTATGGGGAGCTGTAAAAACTACTCTTTTTTTTTTTTTCTTTTTCTGAACCAGCCACACCATAAGAACAATTTAAAACACATTTTTCTCTTTAATATGTTAAAAATTATATACATTTTTAACACATCAAAATAACCAGGTATTTCAAAAAATGAAATTTCTTCCTAGAGAAAATACGTGAAAGTCTAATCCCAATTTCTGTCAAGTGTCTAATTCAATATAACTAAAAAAAAAGTACTATACATGATACTGTGATGGTCTGATGTGATCTCTCAGCATCTTCCACAATGATGGCATGTGGAATTCTGTGTAATTGTTTGAACAAGAGCAGGAACTTAAATAGTACTGTTCAATTTCAGAAGTTTGTAACTGACATCCACACAGTTATAGTCCTTTATTATATTCCAGTTCCTGCAGTAAGATAGGCAATGTACAGGCGGGTAAAGAGACTGCATCAGTAACAAGCCATCAGGCAAGTGCAATAATATATGCTTTTTTTTTTTCTTTTGTAATTAATCACTTTTTAAATGTTTCGTGGTTTGGGGGGTTTTTTTTGTTACTCAAAAATTAAAAAGAAATCAGAAGAAAATCATTGCAATTAATAACAAAAAAGCCCACACCAAATATTGCGACTTTCAGTTCTCAACTAACTGCTAATTTAATTCTACCTTGTATACAAATGTTGAGCATAGCAGCTGCAAGTGCCCCACAGGCTGTTTTTCTCAACCACTTCCCCACAGAAAACACTTTGCAGATTTTCATTGGCATGAGTAGTTTTTTCTTCAGGCCCAGAAAGCCTGAAGGATCAGACCTGTTATCTGCTCAAAAACACCATTTGGTTTTTCATTTACAGGGGCAAACTGTGACATGAAAATACTAGGAGACAAAAACATACCTCTGTGCAGTCCCTTCAGTCGTTCACTGCAGGCACAAAAGATGGAGCAAAGGTTGGGCAACTAGTGTCTTTTTCACATTTCTCAGGCATAGAGCAGAGAGATGTGAAGATTTTGTTTCCTACCCGAATCTATCAGGCAACAGAGAAGGGAATGAATACAAATTTAATATGCTTCTGGTCAAAGTTCAGCACAGAATCTTGTTCTGTTCTGCTGACTAATGCACGCTGATCTTAGGGTACTCACCTGTGTAAAACAGAGAAAGAAGGAATTACAGGTACAAAGTCTTACAGCTTTGTTCTTCTTTGTTGTGGTACCTGCAGTAATTTTAAAATTAATGTCAGTGTCTTTCTCACAGTGTCATGTTTCTGTTTGTTTCAGTACTTACTTTGAAATTAAGTGTTAACTAAATTACTTGTAAAGAAACAGTGAGAATATTCCCTTCGAAATCCTTTGTAATTCACAGTCTGTTCTTCACTGAAGACTATATATTAGTATTTTACTTCATATTTTTTGTAAACAAGGAGCAGTGTCCTTAATCATCAAGGTGCTTTTCTTTACATTTTGAAGGACAAAAATACACAAGAGTGAAAGCCACAAAGTAACCATAACCTTATTCGGTGAGAATGGTGGTGAGCCACCTTATATTTATTCCTTACTCTTACAAGCAATATGAATTGCAGGTGTTTTTACTGACATTTGCTCAATATGAAAATATATTTCCAAGAAAATATGAGCTATCAGGCATGTTTTGCAGTCATTCTCACTGTCTGCTTTCGGACTAAACATGTGGGTACAGGCAAAGAAAACATAATTGAGGTCGTATTAGTAATTGTTTAAAAATGGTTTTAAAAGATGATGATGTTCTTTCACATTTTCTAGAATAGGTTGTTGAGTAAAAACCTCTGTCGGTGCTGTTCACAGCTGGCTTCTCTCTCTGTTTCTGTTTTCTTTATTCCTCTACTCCCTGCACACCTTTTACACAGCCCCACGGCAGTGCTTCTTCACACCAATATGATGCGCCAAAATTCTCTCTTTGTTTTACAGCACACAACCTGTCGTTCTGCTGCGCAGCCTACTGTGGCCTTCTCATTTCCCACATAGACTGAGATTCTGGTCTCAAGTGATATCTGAAAGCAAAGCATTCATGTTCCAATTTCATACAAAGCTCTGTATTTCCGACCTACTTTAATGCAGAAAGCCAACGAGGAAGTTAGCAGTTTACCGCAGGATTTTACTGTCATTTCAAAGTAGTAACAATGTGTCCTTTAGCTATGTTTACATACCATATCATGATTAAGTGTATAGTAATTTAGTGCAGTGATGTATTTTTTAAGTATTAGCCCATGCAGACTTACAGTAAAAACAAGGCTATCCGTGTGATCAGAATTGCAAGTACAAGTCTTTGTAAAAATTGTACCTTGGCAGTGTAACCCTAGATTTTTCTTTACTGAAAGATACTATGGTCAAATTACTATTTTTTGCTCGTGGCTGTACTTATTTTGTCTTGCTGTCTGTATCAGCATCTTTCCTGAAATTCCACATCTGTCTTGTATCCTAGTTCCTACTTGATTCCATTTACTATCTGTCTATCTTACTGGTCCCATTTGCTCGTGCTCTGTATTTTCATTCTCTTCATGCTTTTTACATGTTTGCTTAAGGTCTATAGCATTTACCTCCTCCTCTTACCAAGAGAGCTAGACCCCAAGTGTTTAAAACACTCTTGAGCATCACTCTTTTTCCTCTCAAATGTGGCATGTTTGTTTAGAAAAGTCTTCCTTTGCTGTCCTGTCATTTAGATTTTTCTCATAATTATATTTAATAAATACCACATTATAAGGAATCAAATAGAAATGCAGCTTTTGATGCAGCTCTTCTTAGTGCTATTTATCTTTTACGATCCTTCTCCATAATGGAGTGGTAGCAGAATTTTTTCACAGAGAGACAGACAATAGCATTTTTGCTATAAAGAACTCTTTATTAGATTGGGGGGAGGAGAAAGTCTGGCTGATACACATGGTTTTGAGATCTCAGTGCTCCTTTCCCAAGAATAGAAGATGATAACGGATGAAGGGACCTCTGAGGGACTCCAGAACTATGTACACCTCTTATTTTATGTTAGTCTAATAAAAGTGTAGCTGCTTCTACATTCAGTTGTCAAGAACTATGTTTTTCAATAACTCATTTTCAAGCCTCTTTTGATATCTATCCCCTTGTGTCAATGATAGGTTTCTGAAAAAGCAAAAGCAAAAAACTGTCCTAGGCTGTTTTTCAGCAGTAAATACTAGGCACAATGGATCCCAAATGCTGTCATGCACTTACAAGCACTCGTAACCGCTTATAGTAACAAAACTCCCAGTACTGTCTTGGCGAAGTAACATGACATAGTATTTGGGGTACCAGCTGGAGCATGGGGACCTGAGTTGTGTTCTCAGTTGTTGTTCTTCCTCTCTCGTGTGTGACCCAAGCATGGCACTCTGGGCCTGTTTCCTCATTTGCTTTGCTTGCGAGTTCTTCAGAGGACAAAATGTGTTTTACCAAAGTGAGGGATCATTATTATTTGAGAACCATGTATTACAGTATTAGGAAGTAGATAAAAACAGGTAATTCAGTGCTTTGTGTGCAACATACGTTTCTTTCTTACTATATAGTACAAAATAAAACTTACTGTTGGCCAGCCACCAACCTTTACTGCACAGCCCCCTGACCCTTCGTTGCACAGTTTACTGTCTGCCCCAATGGTAGCAATTACAGCAGCATTTGTGACATTTGTCACCACTGCAAACATTTCGCCATCATATATTATCAGTGGTCACAGAACTTAGACCTGATGTTCTTTTGAATCTGGTACAGTTTTTCCTCCTTACTGTGAAATGAGAAGGTTATAGTGAGAGATTCTTTAACATAGGATTTGCTTGGTTTGTACCCTTTGATGATGCGTGGTATCATGTATGGAAGTATGACCCATGGATAAGGATCATACATAGAGCCCGTGAAGGTTACTTCAGCCTTCTTTATCTACCTGTACATAAAACACCTGTCTCATTATGCCCCATCCAAGAGTATCGCAAGCCTTAGCATGTCATAAAATTTACATGAAAAATAGCTGTAATTGTCATTATTGCTAATTACTTTACTTGGTCTTGTAATGCCACTCATGTATTCCATTTATGGAACTTCTGTTTAGGTGATCCAAACTCATGACTTACTAGATTACATCACTTTCTAAAGAAGAGTATGTAAATAAAAGTGCACAGTATTTTATATTTGGAATAACATAAATGTGCTCTTTTCTTACCAGTCAACTAAATATAAAAACACTTTTCACGCATAAGCTTTAATATGTTATGCATTTTCCTGCCTTCTGTGCTGACCAAGAAGTACTTTTACATGCATTACATGCCGCATTCATTGCAAGCTAATGCATTATACAAAAATGATTTTAAAAAATTAAATATTTACGTTCCTTTGAAGGTTTAATACCAGATATCCCTAATGGCTTCATTTTCTCAGTTCTACACTTTGCAGTAATTGCTTTCCTCACTATGTAGTCTTTGGTGATTTCCAATTAATTGGCAACCCATCTGACCACCTTTGCTCTGCTTTATTTCTGGCTTGTAAAAAAAAATGTAGCAGATTTAAAAAATATCATGGTCATGTTTTTGACTGCTTATGAATCTGAAAATGCTACGCAGGCATTAAGTCACATAATGGCATTTATCACACACTGCTATGATTGACACAGGTACTTTGTAGACTGTATATGTGTAGGCAATTCAAAGTGGAGTCTCATGGGGATTCCCAAGCCTGAATTTCGTTGGTAAAGTCCACTTAGCAATTACTGGGAAATTTAACTCATAACATCAACAATATGACACGGCACCCAGAAAATTGTGCCAGAAAGTAAATGTCAGTCTGACAAACATTGAACAGTACCAAAAGCTACTCATCTCGTTGAGTCTTCATACCCTCTGGATGTACAAATTTTGCTGTATAGAGGGTTTAAAGCTACTTTTCTCTCCAGAAAACAGGACTTGGGATAGGGAAGGGTGTCTTGTGCTACAATGCCTTGCTGGAGCAAATAATAACAAGGACCACTGAAAAGAAGAGAAAACATTGCAAAACTTAGTTGTACTGGCTCTGTTTGGTAGAGTTTCAGTTTAGGCCCTAATCACAGGAACAAGATTTGTTCTAAATTGTTTGCATTTGGTTCTGAATATCTGAAAATTTGCTTGTTAAGTGTTCAGGTGGAGGAAAAAGCCTTCTCAGGTGCAGAAAGAAGTAATGCTGTGCAGTCAGTGGAAAGAAACATTCAAACAATTATACACCCTACTGCTTCAAGTCATATTAAAACAATCTATAAGCTAATTCAATGCTAACACAATGTCTCATAAATGGTAAACGGGCCAGATGAACATCCTGGCTGAGCAGGCTGGATGAACAACCTTCCAAGTTAAGAAATACAGTATCATTGCATTGTTCAACAAGGTTTTAACTGCCAGTTATGCTTTTATACCTAGTATATATAATCAGGGCTTCCAGCACAGATTTGTTTCCAGAATGTGTGTCAGACAGTTCAGAAAAGATTACATACTCCAGCATGTCCTGTAATTTTCACAGTGGTCCTTTAATTTTTCCAGTAAAATGTACATTTGGACTCCTTGTCTGTAGTTCTAATCATAGCGCTTAGCAGAAACGGATCATGAAAGAAGGAAAACTGACAACTAGCAACTAAGATTCTGAAGTTTGACAATCTTTTACCTGTCTTATTTGATTCCCATATTTTCCGGTACAAGCCAGTCAGTGGAAGATAATAAAATGGATTAAAATAGAGGTTTAAGGCAGTTCCAGTACAAGCCTAAGCTTTGCTCCCTCCTCCCCACCTCCACCAGCTCAAACCACAATTTATAGCCAATCCTGTAGGTTTGGTGTCAAACACACAAAACTTGTGCAGAAACACTGAATTTATACTAGAAATAGCTGGATCATTTTCAAACTCCCCCAGTCTTGTTTAAAATCATGTTCCTAGCTAGTTTTGGGTAACCAATTAATTTCTACTAAAAACACAAAGCAGCACCAATATCATTACACAACAGCACCAAATACATTACAATTGCAAAAGACATTGAAAAAATATCATCACTGAGGTGATTTACCTAGACTCCTCACTAGAAACAGGTTATAGCTTATAAAAACATGGAATCCACTTCCGGCCTCTTTCGCTATCCCCAGCCAGTCAGCTTAGGCCTAAAGTTTTATCCAAATTGGAGGTAAACAAAGAAAAGCCTAAATAAATGATAGGGGACTATGGACTTTGAGAGTCTAAGGTATCTATCTATGCAGTAAAGAACTATAGCAGAACCCTGATAAGATCTAAGACAGTAAGTTAACCGTAATTACTTGAGAAACAGAGAACAGTATGATTAAAAATGAGAACTGTACTCCACTCTACTCCACTTCTAAATGTTGAAGTTTCATGTAGGGCCTTGATAGTATAAAGATGGCAACAGAGTAACTGCTACTGGTAAGTGCGTCACTGATAATAATTTTGGTTGAGCATTGTAAAAATGGGAATTGTTGGATTTTGATGTTGATAAAGGCAAGAAAAGCACTTTACATATACGATAACAGGGCACAAATGATCTGGATACTAATTAAAAACTAGGTGAAGGAAGGAGAGGAAAGGCATGCAGAAATTGAAGATGCTGGTTGGCTCAAATTAATTAGGTAAGACTTGCAGACCAGGGACCAGCAGTGCAAGGTGCAAGAACTCAACTGAAATTGAGATTTAATGTGTTTAGTTTTTTTAAGGAAGGTGTTCTTCTTGCTTTTCTTTCTTTTCCCCCTTAAATCGCAAGCAGTTAGTTATGTGAATGGTTGAATGCTTGTTTTTAAATAAGTAATCTGGAGACAAAAGATTGAAAAAGTGAACTCTGGGATCTCAAATCAAAACCATCCAAGTTGTGTTCTCTCGATTTCGTAACACTTTGGGCTCTAAAGTATAATTTTTGATTGATTGGCAACGACTGTGTGATTTTGCAGAATTGCCTGTCATAGAAAAGGCTGCCTCAGAGTTTAGCAAGGGGCTAATATAAAGATCTGTCAAAAATAGTAACTTGTAAATTAAATTACTATAGGCCATACTAATATTATCTCCTATTTTTTATTTTATGGACTTCTGCTTGACTTAATTTCCTCGTCTCCAAGTGTCTGCATACAGTTTGAATCTCCCTTTTGTAAAGGAACCGTGCCTTGTGTGCTTTGTTGTCTCTAATACTGGCACAGCCAAGATGTCTCAGGAAGCATAGTTGAAAGTGTGACTGAAGTTACTATTTCCACATAGCTCAAATATTCTGCTACTGCAACTCCCCTAATTCTCCTGTTAATATACCAGTTAAACACAGCATCTTCTCATGATTGTCTTGATTGTGCAACATGAATAAGGGTGAACAGGTGTTAATCAACTTTCTGACTTTTTTCTTGTTTATTTCCTATTTCCTGTGAGGCAAAATTGTTGGATCTAATCTTCTGCAGAACATTTCCCACTTTAAACCCAAGAATCCCACTGTAATTCTCCTAAAGAACTGATGGCAAACTCTAAAATTTGAAGATGATGCTTAACGCCGCCTTGCAGGCTTAATAATGATCACTTACAGGTCTTGGGATTGAAAATTCAGCTGGCTGTCTAGTCGCTGAGATACCTTTAAATTAATAAAACTTGCAAATACTTTTTTTTCATAATTTTTCATAATGTTTCTACTTGATGAAAAAGTAAAGCAAAGCAAAGCAAACTGTGGAGATAAAGTTAAATATGAAAATCATGAATGCTGTAAACCCAGGGAACATCCGTGAGGGATCTCCAGTTTGCAGATGAAATGACAGCATCATCTTTCATATCCTGGAATATCAGTAGGATCAGCTGTAAGATTCATTAGCTGGGATATTCGAAGAGAAGTAAGTGGAATAATGCTCCTGGTGCTACTTGCATTAAATTTATAGCCTTGTCTTTGTAAAAATGGAGTGGTATTCTAGATCGGAAAACTTACAGATTAATAAATATTTTAAATATATTTAAATATAAATAAATAAATATTTAAGAATAAAGTTGGCAGAATGTTTAAATATTAGAAGAAACTTTCAGCTTTTTCACATTGCTCTCTGCAAGCCAAAGTAGGTNCTCAAATATTCTGCTACTGCAACTCCCCTAATTCTCCTGTTAATATACCAGTTAAACACAGCATCTTCTCATGATTGTCTTGATTGTGCAACATGAATAAGGGTGAACAGGTGTTAATCAACTTTCTGACTTTTTTCTTGTTTATTTCCTATTTCCTGTGAGGCAAAATTGTTGGATCTAATCTTCTGCAGAACATTTCCCACTTTAAACCCAAGAATCCCACTGTAATTCTCCTAAAGAACTGATGGCAAACTCTAAAATTTGAAGATGATGCTTAACGCCGCCTTGCAGGCTTAATAATGATCACTTACAGGTCTTGGGATTGAAAATTCAGCTGGCTGTCTAGTCGCTGAGATACCTTTAAATTAATAAAACTTGCAAATACTTTTTTTTCATAATTTTTCATAATGTTTCTACTTGATGAAAAAGTAAAGCAAAGCAAAGCAAACTGTGGAGATAAAGTTAAATATGAAAATCATGAATGCTGTAAACCCAGGGAACATCCGTGAGGGATCTCCAGTTTGCAGATGAAATGACAGCATCATCTTTCATATCCTGGAATATCAGTAGGATCAGCTGTAAGATTCATTAGCTGGGATATTCGAAGAGAAGTAAGTGGAATAATGCTCCTGGTGCTACTTGCATTAAATTTATAGCCTTGTCTTTGTAAAAATGGAGTGGTATTCTAGATCGGAAAACTTACAGATTAATAAATATTTTAAATATATTTAAATATAAATAAATAAATATTTAAGAATAAAGTTGGCAGAATGTTTAAATATTAGAAGAAACTTTCAGCTTTTTCACATTGCTCTCTGCAAGCCAAAGTAGGTTCATTTATCTCTTTTTTTTTTTTTCCCCCACAAAAAATTATTTTAGGTCTGGAGTATATCTGGAAAAGCCAAGACAAGAAAAGACTGCCCAAAAAGACAAGGTGGTATATACCATCTGTCATGCATCCCCAAATGTTAATTACTTATGAGTAAGATTTAAGATCAAAATGGAAATGAAAATGATCTTCAAAGAGTAACTGAAGAGCGATGGCTGTAATTCAGCTCTCTCTGTATGTCTTGATCCTCTTTTTCTGACGCTTCAATTGAAGCATGATACTTCGACTTTTTACAGGTTCTATATTTCAGCATGCACTACTCAACTGGTAAAAATTTCTGCAGTCCTAAAGAGGATGTCTGTTTGGAATGAATGTTACAGGAAGTTTTCTATTTAAACACAATTCAGATTGTAATTAGAGATCTTTAAACAGGCATTTTTCCCCTTTTGGTACTATGTAAAAAGAAACAACAGTTAATTTCTTCGTATTTCATTGATAGTATTAAAACTGCAGAACGGTTGGGATAGAAGAAAGGAAGACAAAACTATTAATCTTATTTTGAACCTATAGATATGAATTGTTGGATCCAAAGCAGCTCAGTAATTCTGGTTCCAAGCTACATCCAAAACTGAACAAAGTATATTCTTTTACCCTTAAGGTACGGAATAATTTTTGTTAATAACTTCTGTTCACTCAGGATTTTGCCCTGAGAGGAACAAAGACTGCACAAAAATATCTGATCTCCAGAGGTTTCTGTACTTTACAAGGAAAAATTCCTGCTTAGAGAATAATCACTTTAAAAGAACTTATTTACTTAGTCCTCAGACAGAAGAGTTTATGCACGCACAGAAAATCCAGATAGTGTCTTAAACAGGGTCTTATGTATCTCACATGCAACCTCTATTCACTGCTCTAAAAATGAGTAACAGAGCTTCAAAATAGCTGTATGCAAGCATCTCTGTGGAAGGAACTGAAACTAAGCATATCTGTAAAATGTTTCCCAAAAAGCCTAATAACATTTTGTAATATAAGAATGGAAATCCTAATGTTCAGATTTTCTTCGAAGAACTGTTTCTTTGTATCCTTTGCTCAGAAAAGGCAAACTGGCTGTTCAAAGACCCCTGTTTTGCTTAGGAATGTTTTTGTTGTTACTGCCCCACAGTGGCTCATTGGAATATGTATGCAGGGCGGTTGTTTTTTTCTGCTTGAGCAGGCATTTGAAGAGGGGGAGGGTTGCCAGGGAATCTTTTATTTTCACTCAGTCTGCCTTGCTAATGATCTACAGTTATAGGCAAATACAGCTATAATCCAAGACCACATTTTCTTTCACCTCCTCCTTATTAAAAAGCTAACGTATGCCTCTTCTCAATGTATAGATTATATTTTCTGCTTACAAATAGTTCTTTAGATTGGATGAAATAGAAAGATTTGGTAGATAAACGGGAGAGTGATTCGGAGAACAGGCATTTCATTGAGTCCTACTAGTGACAGCGAATCCTGCAGTATGCCATGAATGGTAAAAACCCCAATGAGTGTAAATACACATCCGTGTGTGTAAATACTCTTTTTCACACACTGTTCCTCTGTACATACTTTTCTGTAATATGACTTACTCTGAGAACAAAACCAAAACTACCTTACAATCTCAATAAATGTTGTTAGGTATATGTATATTTAAGACACACATTTAACAATCAGGAACTCATTTTTAGGTTAGTGGTCTGACCGTTTTGCTAATATTATGATTTGGCACAGCTAACATATTGCACAATGAACCAGATTCTCCTGTGCACTGTGGCTTTGGACTGCTCTGCCAGCGTCATCCGTCTCCCAAAGCAAAGAGGAGGCTCCAGTCACACACACTCTCAATCCGATGCAACGCTTTGCTGCGACTGAAGTCAGCAAAATGAAGGGTTAGCCTAGGATATTACAGTGCCTGTTTAACCTCCTGGCCCACTTAGCAGTGAATATGGTACCTTAATTCCATACAGAGACATTTGCCTTCGTGCACAGGAGCATCAGCATTATGGTAGTATAAGAAAAAGTACAGGATTACTTTTTTCAATTATTTTTTCTACCACTTCTTGCAGATTTGAGTTTAGAGACACTTAGTTCTGTAGTCAAATACATGTTGAAATTGCAATCAGATTAGAATAGGAAAAAGTACCCTGGAGTTCACGACTGCTTTCAGTCAGCAAAGCAGGGAGAATGTTACAAAATACTAAGTCACCCTTCATTCTGACCTTGATTTGCAATACACAATTTAGTGGCTCTCACATCATATCAGATGTTCATTGGGTTAAAAAGATCAGTGAGCTTACCTGCCAGTGCATATGTAGCTTACCTCTTTGTTTGGAGTTCGGCTTGTCAGCACACTAGTGATCTGTGCTTCATCTGTACATGGAAGCAGAAATGTTCTGTTCTCATAATACATAGGCTAGCACTGCACTGTAGTTCCTATTTCAGCTGAAGAATGTTTATGGGGCTGAGCATACTTGTGCTGTCATCCTAATTTTTCTACATTGTTATTGTACTAGCACAAAGTTCTTGCAATGTGTTGTTTAAAATGCTGGCTGCTCAGCAAATGATCTAGTGCACACAGCATTGTAATAATACAGAAATCTGCATGTTGAATTTCAATTATGCTTTAAAGCTTTCTAAACAGAGTGCTTACTCTTTCTTTTCAACACGCAATGAAATGTTAGCTGGCTTGGGTTTTTTTTTTCTTTTTCTAGAAACATCAGCATGGCAGAGCACTAGAGAGCTTCCTTCTGTTTAAGTGATTGTTTACTTTAGCTCCTGTGCCCTGTGGAAAGCCTGCCTAGTGAGTGACCATGCTATAAAAGAAACTCACTCTGTTTTCAAATCAGTTAATGCATTATATCTCTCTCATGGAAGAGAGGAAATTAATTCTGTGAAATGCTTTTTATTTTGCAGTGTTTAGATAGCCAGTGCAGTAATGCATTTTGGGGCTGGTACATAGTAGAAGGGTGCCCTGTTATGAGATTTATTTGCAGAAATTTGTCACTGATGCATGGAGTCAGCCTCTGATAGGGATCGACTGCTTAGGACATGAAATAAGAACATTATTTACTACTTCGAACTGAGGTTTGCAACTCGCTAGCAATTATCCTTTTTATTCTGGGAAACATTTGGATGTACCACTCTCTGACAGGGTAGATTTCATTGTCACTTTCATAGTGCAAAAAGAATATCTTTAATAACTTTAATAAAACATGAAGGGGAAATAGTGCAAGGCTGGATTCAGCCACGATGGCGGGGAGGAGGGACCAGGGAAGGATTTGTACTGTAGCAGAGCATTCTCAGTGTCACAAAACACGGTCACTATAAATTTAACGCTGGAATGTAGTAAAGGAGTTCTCACAGCCTAGAAAACGGAGACAATGCAGCCGTCACCAAGTAAGTGGGTAGGTCTGTATGCCATAAGGCAGCAGCGTGCAGAAGTACAGGAATAAAGCCTAGAAGCAATATAATCATGTTAGTGTGGCCGAATATAATCGTGTTAGCCCGGTTTCAAAGGCAGAGCTAATCTGCCCAGCTGCAAATTGTTTTGATGAAGCCATAGTGCTTGAGGGATCTCTGCACTCTACTGCACTGGTCTGTGTAGATAAGTCTGTGATCTGCCAGATGAAGGTGAAGTAAGTTGGGTTAGGGTAATGGTTTCTTCTTCATTAGTAGCAAAATTGCAGGCTGAGACAGGAAAGCATTTTTAAAGTTGGAGATTACTAAAGGATAAGCCAGGACAGTTTGAGGTTTGCAAAAAGTGTAAAATAAGAAATACAAGACGCTCATTTCCCTTCTGTAAGAACCTAACTAATACTATATGGTTCTTCAAGATAATGGACAAAGGAACAGTGAGAACCAAAGTTCTTGAAAGAGAAGAAACAAGCCATAAACTTGGAATAAACACTTCAATAACCTCACTTACAGAGGGGTCTAGTTTAAACTCCGCTACTGGTTTACTAAACAACATAGGCTCAAGATGAAGATAAAGCATATAAAAATCTTCTTGCAAATCATTTTAAGAAAACTGAAAGAAATCCCCTGGGTGGTTGGTCTCCAAGATGACAAAGGAGGAAGGAGTGGAGGAAAAAGTGAAGGAAGTAAGATTGTAACTTTCTTCTTGTGCAACATAAATTAAAAATGTGAGTACTGTACTACGAAAAAGGTTGTAAGTACATTTCAGGGGCCCTGGTGAAAAAAAAGCTCTGTTTTTTCAGTTTAGTACAATGTCACCAAAGTCTCTTGAGGTGAATAACTTCATAATCCACAGAAACCTCCAACACTAATTCTTGGTTTACGCATGCATGCATTCTGCTTTTAGAAAGCAAGAAAACCAAGAGTAAAACTTTGGATTTTTCATAACTAATGAATGCAACAGTAGTCTTCAAATGCTACAATAAAGATCTGTATTTCTTATACTTTAATAATTAATCTATTGACACAGGGGTGACGATGATGATAAGGGGACAGGAACTGCTCCCCATTGTCACAAGACAGGACCTCCAAAGTTTAACACTGAATTGTGATAAAGCATCTTCTTACAGCCAAGAAGGTAACCACCATGCAGAGATCATAACCACCATCGTTAGAATTCTGGTTATCCCGTATTTTCAAGTAAAACTTGGCTTCCCCTGCAAGCACAGGTGTTAAAAGAAATGAGCCAGAAGGAACTCCTCTTTGGTAGCAGCCAGATTTTAAGTTGAAGTGACAATGGAAGAACACTCTCTAAGCTTAGGCTCCACACAAAAAGGAACTAGTCTGCCCAGTAGCAGGTGGGGAAGAACAGAACCTGGTCTCCTGTGAATACGCTCTGACAACAGAGCTGCTTACAGCAAAAGAGCAAGAGGACATCATCCTCCTTTCTTCTGTATGCCTTCTCAATTCTCAAACTGTATTTCCAGAGAGGTTTCTGTGCTATAAATGCCAAAACAAGGGAAAAACTCATGGGGACGATAAGCCTCAAAGAGAGGCAGAAATTCAAGATACAGCATTACGCTCTGTGTTTCTTCACTTAGCCTGCTAATTTTTGTTGATCCCATTCTGCAAGTATAACTTCCAGCAAAAGACTGTGTAAGAAGCCTAGGCTTAACTTTACCCTTTACCTTTTTTTTTCTTTTATCTGAGATAAAATTAAGTTCAGTAGTACTTTTTGGTGTCCTGTGCTATTCTAACAGCGTAAAGCTGCTTGAAATTTGCTCACTGTTAAGCCAGCCATAGATCTGTTTGTATCAGTTGAACAACATAAAGCAGCTAGAGCTGGTGAGTCTCATCTGAAGACTGTTCTCTTCTGAGCCACAGCTCTGGTTTTGCACATGTGTGCATAGTATATACAGACATCTTCAAATGTACTATGAGATTGCATTTTTATTTTAAAATATTTAAGGATAAGAAAAGTATCTGTAAGTACACGGTATTTGTATGACTAACTCTTACATGTTTCACCGCTAAGGGAGAGGTGAAGATGGATGGGAGCACCTGAAGAAGACTAATTCTGGCTAATTTGTATTTGTCACGACTACATGTATATGTGTCAGTGGTTAGTGATTCATTTTTGAGGAAATGACTGGTAAATACCAGTCCAAATTACTGCAGGAAGTGCTGGATAGACGGGAGGATAGCAATTTCTCCTGTATTACAGGGTTATAAAAGCAAGTTAATGTTAGGGTTTTTTGAGCATGGGAACATACAGTGTCACAAATGGGGTAATACTTGTTTTTGTCTTATTAGTAGGCCAATACTGAAAACATTTCAGAAATCTACTAAATAACTCTAGAGGAGACTTAACACTAGTCTGAAAAACACTCAGCTTTGCTTTCATTTCATATTAGTCATTGTGAGAACTGTCTTCCGAGATACTGAAGGTATTATCATGGTTGACTACGTTACACTTAAAACCCTCAGGGTAGCACTACACTTACCTGTGCATAACCTGCAATCAAATATGAAAAATAAATATTAAGGCACATTTTGGAATCCCTGAGGCCTTGTTTGAGTGGCTTAGGCTGTCAACTTTAGTTTATATCATGGTCTAAATTTGGCAGACATATCAACAGCAACGGATACTTTATTTTCAGTTGAGATAAACCATTTTGTTTAACTATGGCTAGGATATGCCCTGAATTGCACGGCAGTAGAGATTACAGGTTGGGCTTTTTTTCCTTCATAGAGCAATGTGAGACATTTTTAGTTCAGGGCTAAAACGCAGATCACAGCCACTGCTTTTCATTTACAACATGTTGCAAGCAAATGGATAGAAGCACAAGTGGAGAAAGACTACAATACTTCGCCTTTGCCCTTTTATATGCTGACCCATGGCTGTGGTCAGGAGAAAACAGTATTCTCTAAAGAGTTCCACAGTCTGTTTCTCTGTTTTACATACTGAAACAGCACACAGCTCGTTGGGAATTGTAAAACATGGTGATAAGGAGTTAAGTCTAGGTAGGCAATGCCACAATGTGTATGCTCAAGTGGTAATCATCAGTCTGGAATTTCTTGCTGCCCTGCCTGTGTGCCTGTGGATTAGGACCCGACTGCCCACAGCATAGCCCAAAAGCTGGATAGCTCTGACTTGTGTTAAAGGATGACCCACAAGAACTTGGAGGTTTTACTGAGATCAGCTTCTGGTCTGACTCTCCTCTCGCGTCCAGTAAGTCTGACACATAACAGACATTCCTATTATCAGCGTAGGAGAAGATTTAGGCTTGATCTCATTTAAATTTTATCAGCATAGCTGTTGATCAGCTGTTGTTATTCACACATCTATCCCGATTCTAGAGTTATCTGTTTAACTGCTCTTGTACTGATGCCAGGGTATGCCAGTAGAAACATTTTATACCTGTGTAATTGGATCTACACTAAAGCGATTGAAATAATGATAAAAGCAAAAGCTGGTCTTGTCTGTGCAGGGAATTTTATGAGCAGAAATATATTGCTATAAGCAGGGGTTCGGCCACACAAGTGACTACACAGTAATGCATTAAAGCGTAGCAGCAGCTTATCCCTGGCAGCTCCTACCTGTGGGGGCTGAAGCATTGTCACGGCAGGATGGGGTGCTCTGCAAAGCTGCAGCTACTGTAGTTTGCCAGGCCCTTGCTGTGGGCAGAGGGCACCGATTTGGGCAGCTGGTTGGGTCAGATGATGGATTATCTTGTTAAACTTCAATAACTTGTGAGCGAGTCCGAGTTCCCTCTATATAGTTCCAGCAATTTATGTCACTGTGGTAAGGTTATGAAGAAAGAGTAGCTTTTTTCTAGTTTGCCTTACCTTATCTTTACATCTGTTCAAGGCATACAAACAAAACTATCAAAACCATAACAGTGATTTTTTTTTTTTCCAATAACTCTCTTCTCTACAAAATTAATGTAAAGAATACAAGTATCAAAAATTATTCCTGCAAAAAAATCCAAAATATTTGTTCATGATAGCAAAAGTTAAGTAACTTAAATATGGGTGCTCTGAATAATTATAGTAATACACATCTCAGCTACCTGGAGTAGACAGAGGTTGTCTTGTTGAGTTCTATATTTGAAGTTACTGATAATGGTTAACAATGATAATGATAATGATAACAATGAAGATGATGATAAAGATTCATGGATTATTTTAAAATTTTATTCATAAAGATAAACTTTGGAACTGAGGCAGTTGTGATTTTTCAAGGTTGTGCCCAGGATCCATTGTTGGGCTGGAAACAGAGCCCTGCTTATGGCTTTTCAGCCAACTAAATTATTTTTCCTCTCAGATTATGATCCATTACATTATATATATTGTTGGTTATATATTGGTAGATATTATTGGATCTAATTGAATCAAATTATGTTCCACCATTAATATGTAGCCAATATAATACATAAAAATCAAACTTCACAGCGTAACACTAATGATTATTCTGGTTCATGAGTTTGCTTTTTAAAAGAAAACCCAAAATATCTTCAGAACTGTTGATGATATCATTTGTGATAATAACCTGGAAGATGTGGTCTTGAAAGCTCATTCATTCCTAAATCCATTTCATCAAGAATATTTGAAGACGTTAAAATGTTTCCAAAGAATACAGCTAAGAATATTAATAAAAACTTAGCAGCATGTAATGCAATTTACAAGCAAAATGTCTGCAGAATTATGTTCCCTAGGAATGTATACTTTAAATGCATAAAGATTTATTGGACTTGTATCATATACGGCTGGCTTTTTGCTTTTTTTTTTTTTTTTTTTGCCAGCCACTTGATCTCTAGTTTCTTTGTCAAAGGATGTTGAACATCAGTGATAATTTATCCTGGCACTCTGTAGTCCTGTTTTCATTTTTTAGTGAATTTTCAGAGAGAGTTCATGAAATTTAGGGTGCTTCCATGCTCAAGTTTTGCTCAATTTATACCAATACAGTTAAAGTGACAAAACTGAAAACTTATTAATATCAGTTTAAAAATAGTTGTAAGAGTTCAGGAGGGTGAAATCTTGCTCACATAAATCCTGTTTGCACCAGATCAACTGCTAGAGCGTTTATTACCATGATTATGTCTGTAAAAAAGAAAATACAGCCATAAATGCCACAGTGGTACAGCTAATTACACCTATTTTTAAACTGTATCTCTAAGCCACTTAACAAAATGTCAACTGTATATTTTTTGTCTCATGTTCTTTTCAAACAATAGGGATAAGTAGTCACTATTAAGCACTGTAAGTACAAAGTTGTTTGTTTCTTTAAATTATATTTATTATGACAGTGTGGAATGGACCACACACTAATTTCACTGGATAAATGGAAATTTAAGACCTTTAGGCTGTATTGGTAGCTGCTAGTTATCAAAAAGAATAAACATGTCTTAAGAAATACAAACAATGGTTTGTTGTCAACTGTCTTGAAATACAAACAGTAGTTTGTCAACTGTCTTACTATAAATCAAACGCATTACCTGGAAACTGCCACTGTATAATTCTGTGTATTATTTCATTGCATTTTAAGATTACTAGGAGTAAGGATTAGAACAATTTTTAATCTGTTCCGGTTTTCCCCTCATATTCTTCAGTTTCGAGAAATCGTGTGGGGTACCAACTTGGTTTCAACATGGAAATGGTCTAGAACTGCAAATACTCAATTTTTTTCCCCAACAAGCATTTTCTTCCTTCAGCAGCAACAATAATGCTATATACACCTCATTTTCTTCTACTGCATTGACATACATTTTAAACCCAAAAGCAAAGGCAGCCTAGGCTAAGCTGAACTGGACAAAGGTGCATAACTCGTACTAAAATTGACCGATCAATATATTTTTAACTGACTTTTACTTATATCTTATTTTTCTTTTGCTGTTTGCTCTAAAATTCCCGTGAGTATATTATCAGCATTGCATCTGTGCTTGTGCTTTTTAATACTAATTGAGAAATATGTTAATTTAAAGCCTTATGTGGGACGTTTGTCTTGGTGGTTTGCTGTGGTTGTTAAGCAAGATCATGATTCGTGGTAGGTGACTTGTGAGGTTAAAGCAGTTTCCTAAATAATCAGTAAACAGGCAGTGAAATCAAATTACAGTGATGAAAATTATCGTGTATTTTCCCTGCTAAAATTATCGTGTATTTTTCCTGCTAAATATTATCAAAAAACCTTTTCTAATTTTTCACTTGCAAAGCTATTGGAGATTGTGAAGGAGTAACATTGCCTATGACTCCCTCTAGCGATTCTGCTATGGGAAATGCAGCCAACTACAGATGCCAGCCATATGAAATCACCCTGAATTCTTCACTAGATAAATTCTTCACACGTAAAAAAAAAGTTTTTCATAATAAGCGATTGAATTCTCAATAACTTAAACAACTTTTAGAAGCACTGGGATAAAGTGTTGTAGAACATACACTGTTTTGGGAAATTATGTTCTGCCACAAATAGATACGATCTGATGCGAGGAACCTTTTCTTCCTTCTATTTAATGGGAACCCTGATAAGCCAATAGAAATAAAAGCTTATATGGTAAAAATGAATAGTGCTAGTGCATTCCCAGCTTGATATTGGTGAAGCCACTTAGTTTTCAAAAAATGCTGAGCACTCATCTTGGGATAACTGGGAAACTCCAACACAAAAATTACTCTAATGCACTTACTGCATCACTTTGTGTATCGCTTTTCGCATCCGTTTGTGATGCAGTAAGACAGGATGTCACAAGATGATCAACGTACAACCACTTTATGGTGTGTAATGCTAATTTGCGTTCTCACCAACATAAATATTTTAGAGTCTTCTCTCCAGTTCAGATACTCACTAACCGTTCCCCGCACTTGCTGGTATCCTAACACTGTCTCAATGAACTTTTGTAAGCAGGCGTTGAACTTTCACAAGCATTTTTACAGTTTCATTAACTGCAAATATTATATGTGTTCTACATATAGATAACCTTTGCCACAAAGAAATGCTGGCATTTTTCCTTGCCATAATTATATCTCATATTGGTGGCCAGGTTTGGAACTGTCACACGGCACTTCTTTATAAATAGGGGCCTACATCCAGTTTGCCACAAACTCTCAAGGGGAGCTCAGAACATCTATCCATAGCAATTGATAGCCTGTTTTTCTCTGTATTAAAATAGAGGAAGAATGCATTTGATCATGAGTCATAAAAATAGCCTAGAAATGAGAGGAAGGTACTATTGAAAAGTGATTTGCTATAACTCAAGAATGGTTTGGGGGGTGCATTGGTGCATGCAGGTCTCTCACGCTTCAATGTTTATGGGTAGCATTAACAACAGCTGTAGTTGCGATGAAAAAACCACCTAACTGCAATTCCAGATTTTGATTGGCAAGAATACTTTTTCAGCAAGTAGATTTGGAGTCCACACCTAACAGCCAAAACTGAAATAGCCAAAATGTAATGTCCTGTGGTGTCAGCCCACAACCCAGGTATGACTGACAGGTTGGTCTACACGGAATCCTTTGTTCTCCTGTCAATAAACCACCTCCTGTTCGTGTTGTGAAAGGGATGTGTTACAGAATCCTGTGAAAAACTGAATAATAAATGGTTTGTTATATAAATTGAAGGAAAGGAATCCATATCCCAGTGGCACGCATTTCTGCATAACTCTTCCAAAACAATCCCAAGCATTTTTAAAATGAACAGCTTCACTCACCACTGAAATACAGCAATCTTTGGAATGGGAATTACTAAGCGCTTGGTAGCATTACACAGCTAGAAGCATTCGCACCCATTCTCCATTATTATTTGGACCATGCAGCAGACATTTATTCAGAAACTCCTATCTCATAATTGCTTACATTGAATGAGCAAAGGTTTTGATTGAGTTCAGGTCAGTGTTCTGTCTTGGAAGCTCTGTTTTGCAAAGCAATTCCTCCATTCTCCAGCACACGAGGGAGTAAATGCTTCAAAGTTAGGTTCAAAGGATGTTGAGACTATGAACACAAGTTCCTCTGTTTCTTTCCCAGGTCCTATTATAAAAACTGATATTGGTGAGCATTTGTGATACTGGGATTACAGAGCAGGAAAAGCCAGGGAGCATCATTCCCTGCAAATCATGCATCAGAAAGCAAAGAAACCTGGTTTGCGCACCTCTCTTGTACTTGGAGGCACAAGAACTTCAGGAATCGTTTTTCAATGAGGCTTCATCAAATCACTGTCTCATTAACGGGCTTTTCCTAACTACTCAAAGATTCTAACCACATCTGTTTATTGGAAGAGTCTCCTATTCTAATTCCTCTAGGTATTATTTTGAAAGTAGGCTGATCCCGTTCTGCTGATCCTGTATTGCTGGTGTTGCTGAACTTCTTTTGTGATAATGATTACCAAATAACAACTTTGCTTAGGTATGGTCTGGACACGCCTTACATTTCTCTACTGGCGACTTAGTCACCTAATACAGAAGATCTCTTTGGAAAAACCGTACAGCTGCTATGCTTTCTGATTCCACAAAGTGCTGTGTACTTTGTTTCCCACTTTCACCCTTACTGTAAAATACAACTAGTGATTCCGAGCTACGGAAACATTATAGCAGTTCCTATTGCACCGCTTCAAAAAAAAAGTTGGCCTGTTTGGCTCTTTGGCAGGTTTCAGCGCCATCATAGTCTATTGGGTAGAAGGAAATAACATACTGCAACTACAAACATGCGGCAGTGCAGAGTTTGCAGACGTGCTGCCGTGTTGTAGACATGTTCTATGGCTCCTTCCCCTTAGGAGTTTACTCTCGTAATACTTGGTATTCCATACATGCTCATTTCAGTCAACAAACTAAAAAAAAACCCAAACCAACAATGACACGGGCCAATGCACTCTGAGCTTAATGCAGATTCCAATTTGATTTAGATGAGGTCCCGAGTCTCCTAAATATATACACTTCAAGGAAACTTCAGACATCTAATTTTTTGAAAGGAACTCTCTTCAGTATTATATGGCCACCAATACCATTAGTATTAAAGTGATGCCAAAAAGGATGCATAAAAAAATCGTATTAGTAAAGAGCAATGTTTTTTCCCTTTTGCAAAATACAATATACTTAATAGCTTAAGAAATCCAGGTCTGATGAAGATTTAAAAGCACTTTATTAAACAGGTCTTTGCTCGCTCTCAGCAATACAATACAAATAAATCTAGGCATGTAAAGCATTCATGAAATCAATTACATTTTTTAATGTGAAAAATTTGAGCTGTTTCAATATATCAAACAATATATGTATATCTTTTAATTCAAACATAATTTGAGCAATATTTATGATATTTCTATTATTGAAGTATTACTTTTCATATTTAATAAGGATCTGACAGGCACAGAAATTAAATGACTTGCCAAAAGCCAGATGGAAGTGAGTACCTTGGTAGAAAAGAAAGATGGGTCTTCCAAGAGCCAGATTAGTGTCTGATTTACTGCATTGCTGTTCTCCAGCTACAGGGGTGGCAAAAAGGCATTTGGAGTTCTAGGAGGAGCAAAGGAAGGAAGTGCACTAGTTCTGTGGCTTGTCAGACCAGAATGGCCAGTTTTCTGTTTGAAATACGCTTGAAAACTATTTGTTTGCAATCTTACAAAACTTCAGTGATGACGGTGGGGCTTTTCTGCAACATCTTTGTTGCGCCTGTGGATAATGAAGCAATGGTTTCTAACTGATGGGGTATATAGCTGAATCAAGGATACTTTCTCAGAAGTCATACCGAAATCTCCAGTTTGTGAGCAGAGTTTGTCTGGGTAGCATGCTTACAGCTGTGTCTCTTGATGTATAGCTGTTGTGTCGCAGATTTGTTCCTCTGTCCATAAGCCAGAGGAATAGTTGTCAGGGTAGGTATCCACCTGCTTTATTATCACCCGGCAGAGCCACGGGGAGAAAAATTGCTTGCCTTGGCGTCACCACTTCCATCACTGTTCTCCAGAATAAACAGCTCATTTCTATACTCGTGGTCATAAATTCAAAATCTCAATCATGACTCTAGCTGATTATTCTTTAATTGCATACACAATTCAGCTGAAAGGAAAATAAAGAAAAGATATTTATTTAAGACCATCCAATATTTGAAGCCCTATAATGAATATTAAGTAGTATTTAATAATGTTTGTATGTTAAAATGGGTTAAACAAGCCACTAAAATAAGGAGGGGTGAAAAAAAAAAAGGATGTGACTTTTCATAATACTAAGTAAAATAACCTGCAAAATATCCTGAAGGTTTATGGAGATAGGGTTGTTTTTTGTTTTTTTTTTCTTTTATAGGAAATCACTTGTAATTGCATTAACTTGGAAGGAATTTTATATTTATAATGGCAGGTAACAGAATAGCCTTTTAGTATCTTTTGTTTTGAATATTCGAATAGATATGCAATCCTGTTAGTGTGCATCATTCTGAAATTTATAGCTTTCCAGAACAAGCTAATTTAAAATAATGAAAAAAATATTGTTTATTCTAGCATTTTTGCATGTCTAGACTGCTTCTTAAACACAAGCTGTGCTGTAAAGTACAGCAAAAGACACAATATATTTCAGCTTTCTTAGTTTGTTTCTATTTTGCAAGACATAAATCCCCAAACACTCTTAAAGATGCAGAGAACAGCACAGTGTAACACTTGTTAAGTTTACAAAATTAATTTAAATGAACAGTTTCTGCAGATTTTTATTACTGAAGTAATTTCTTGTTAGCAAGGACAGACGACAAATATTTGTTATACAAAAGGCTTTTCATTAGTTCCTAGGTTAAAGGCTGGGTCTGATTTTTGTCTGAAGTCATCTTAAGGTACCAGCGGTGCTGTCATTGCTGCCGGAGCTCCTGGCACCAAGCGGGGAACTCGCTCCACAAACTCCTGCTTGTGCACTAAGCTCCATTTAGAGTCCACGCAGCCTCTTGCCTCGCGTACCCGTGCCAAAGCCGTGGCCTTTGGGTATGTGTGCCTGAGCTTCTAAATGGGCAGTGTAAAAATTAAGGTATTTTATGCATAATTCATGACATTTAAAAAGCATTGTCACTTGACAGCTGAGATGATAATAAAATCGGTATGTTCTGCCTCCTGTTGTTAGGTGCCGGACTTCCACAGCGCCCTACTGTAATCGTTCTGGCAATGGCCCTGCGAGACGATAAACGCCACTGGTGCCTGGCGCTCCCTCAAAAAGGTATGTATTTAGGAATCGTGACCCTTCTAAAAATAATGCAGTCTCAACTTCCTACGTACTGTCAATAGATGTATAATGTCTCCAATCTGGGAATGAAGGTAATAAGTACCATAGAGTCATGCGACAGTTGTTCATCGACATTTGTGGCTGTAGTTTTATATGTCTGCCATTTCTAATTAATACTGGACTTGACCTAAAGGGATTTTACCTGAAGTTACGCCAGTTTCTTGGCAAAAAAAAAAAAAAAAGTTTCTACAAATAATGTAGAACAACTGATCAGCCATTGTAAATTAGAGCTCGCTGCAGAAGGTGGGACTCTGAGAGATGTGCTTTTTGTATTGATAATGAAGTCCAGATACAGTATCAACTGGCATTCTTGAAGCACGGTGCAACATAGATAAATGTTGCTCCTAGAAAAGGTAAAACTTGGGAATTTCCATCATTGAGACACAGGACTAAAAACAGTGCTAGTGCTCAAAGATCCCAAGTGGGATTTATTTTACATTTCCAGTAAATGGGGATGAGAGAAAGAGAAGGAAACTATTGTTCACATAAGTCTACGGAGAGTAAAAGGCTTGCTTGGGATTGAGGCAAAATCCTAGTAAAAGATGTGGTACGGTGTAGTTACAGTTTGTTTTCTGAGTTCTGCTGTTGCTCTGACAGGAAAAAAGAAACAAAGGACAAGTATGTGAGGCCTTCGGCAGAGAGACCTCCAACCTCACCCTCCAGTCTGGTCAAAGTAGCTCCTTTTTGTTCCCTGCCCCGGCCTTTCCATACACCCCATTCCCAGGAGTGCAGGGAAGGGTTGTGTCTCCTATTTTCTTGCGTAGGGACACACAAGTGAATTACGATCTTTCTTGGAGACTGTCACCTACAGTGGCCTCTCCGTGACTGATGTGGGGGACTGAAGTAAGGCTACTCCAGCAATATATTTCCTGTGACCTTTGCAAAAATGCTGAGAATTCGTCCCACAGGCAGTGCCTTTTTATTAACAGGTTATTCCACAACAACTGTAAAGCCAGTAGTTGCATAATGTCTACAAGACTTTTCTCTTTACATTTGGAGAAGTTTATATAAAACCCCTCAGTGTCTGTGGGGAGAGAAACCGCACTAACTGCAGTCAGGGAAAGGCAGAGACAGCCCCCAGTCACTCTGCAAGGCGGCCGCCTGCCTGCAAGCCAACCGGCAGCAAGTCACAGGGACCTGCTAGCGCACAGATTGCTCTAAATCAGCCCCGGCACACACAGCACCCTGCAGAATCAGCCGAAGGTGCTGTATGGAAACCAGATTTCAGAGAGTTTTTCTGTTAAGTGCAAGTTTTACCAGGGAAGCAAGCTTGACCTTCACAGTATGCAAAACTTTGGCTCTGGTCCTAGCTCTTTTCACATGTGAATAGTTCCTGTGGGGCCTCTCCATGTGCTTAGAGTAACAAACAATTTCAGGATTTAGACCTTGATCTGAACCAAGGGGAGCAGCGATACCCTCTGATTTGCAGAAATCGTTTTGTTCTTAGTGAAGTAATGCATTCGCTGCGTGGACAGGCTTAATCTTGCTCCGTGTCCCACTCCTCATTTTCATGATGTAACTGCTTTGGTTTATGAAGGGGTTTTGCCCTTTTCAAGGGTACCAGTTCGCCTCCAGTACTGGTTAAATAAACCATCTACTTCCTTTTTTTTTTTTTTTTCCCTAAATGAAATAACGATTTTCCCTAAATGTGACCCCTGACTGTGTATTTCAAACATAGCTGAGGCTGAACTGCTGGACCCGTTGCAGCTTACCCTTAGACACCGCTGTGGAAGGCAGGCCGGGTCAGCCCCCCCAGCCATGCCACGGGCTTCCCTTTCTGCAACGGCTGATGCTATCGCAGTTGATCGCTCTTGCACAGGACAAACCATCATGTAGGTCATTAGGAATCCCTAAGTAATACTCAAATATCTTTATTTTTTTCCCCAAAGTAGTATTTAATTTCATCTGAAGCCAGGCGGAGAAGAACATGACGGTGTCCAAACAATACATGGAAATTCCTTCATCAATTGCCTCTTCTTGGGTGTAAAATACAGTTGTCTATTAAAATATGCCTTTTATGGACTTGGCCGGTTTAGAAATCCACTGTAATGACAGCTCAATGAAATAGGTATTAAAAGGATTGACAACCGGTCCTAATCTGTCTGCCATCGACGTGATATAAGCCAAACACCCCTAGCTGCTTTTCTTTTTTGTCCTTTTGTTGTTTATATATGCTTTATTTCACAGTTTTTTAGGAAATTTTCAGAGATGTGGATACCTAAGTGTCTCCGACAGGTAGCGTTCCTGTCAGCATTGCGTGGCGCTGCAGCTGGGGCCTGGGCTCTCCACGTGTGGGTGGTGGCCTCTGCACAAAACCACGTACCTCGGCGCTCTCTGATGTTTATGGGACAGAAATAACAAAGTCAAAACTTCCGTCCCTAAATTCATAGAATTTAGCACCCAGTAGAGTAAAATACAATGGGCGTTTGGTCCAAGTCAGGCCACTGCAATATGGAAATATAACCTAGAAGAAAAAGAATTACATCTGCTGTGTAGTATTTTAGTGTGGTTAATGGCCGTGCGATTGTTCATTCCAAGTCCACATTCAAAGAACCTCATTGAACATACGAGTTAACAGGTAAAAATGGGTACGATTCGCCGAATGACAGGGGATTTTTAGAAGCTGTTTTTAGAACTCTCTCCTCCTCTCCCTTATACACCTTTATTTCAGAGAAATTCTGACGTTTAACTATATTTAGAGATAAAAGTGAGGTGTCGCCTATATCCTGCTATAGCGAAGAAGGTAAAACGAGGCTTTCACATATATTTTCATACTATTTTAAAGAAGGAACAGATGCAAAACCGCGTGCTGTCAGGGTGATTTCTCTCCCTGTTCATCAGAAAAGAGTTTAAAACTGTCTCCTCGCCCGACAGCAAAGTACAGAAAAAATGCTCAATTATTTACTAATAATTATTGTGTTCACTGAGAAGTGCCTACTGCAGGCATCTGGCAAAATCTGCAAATAATTCAAGATACGCAAATTATTAAAATCAACACCACAAATTAACTATTAATTGAGCAGTATTTTCACGCAGGCGTTGGTGAACCGCTGAACTCGCCACCGCGGCCCCCGCGCAGGCACCGCTGCCTCGGCAGGGCCGGGCTCCCCCCCCCCGTCCCTCAGGGCCA
>VZSF01010865.1:1975298-2227747 GCA_013398295.1 Chionis minor | reverse complement strand
CGGGGGGGGACCTGGCGCTCGGCTCCCCGCAGCCGCCCGGCGGGGGGACTCTGCCGGCCGCGGCGCCGAGCCCCCAGTGTCTCGGCGCAACTTGGGCTCGGCGGCAGGACCTCCGTGCGCCGGCCTGGGGCTGCCGGAGCGCGGCTGCCTCCCCATCCTCCCGCGGCGGCACGAGCGAATAATTAACTGAACCCAACAGAAATAAAACAAACTCAGGCTTACCTAAAAGTTAGGATATCTTTTTTTTTTCCCCCTTCCCCCCCCTCCCCCCTTTCTTTTACGATTTTGTTCCCCATGTGGAAGTGGCTTGCGGAGGGCGCTGGGCACACTGCATGGGAAGCAGCAGCCTGTGTTTCGGATGGAGGATTTGCTGGCGCAAAGCGGTCTAACTTCCATGCAGTGGGGCAGCCTTCGCCACCCAAAACGCCTCGACGATGCGCTGAGGAGCCCGTGTAGATTGACATCTTGTGCAGAGAAGGCATTGAAGGTAAGAAGGGGGCTTGGGGAAAAAGAGGGATTTTTATGTCCTTTTATACGCTCCCTTTTGTCCAGCATCCCCCTTTCAGGAGAGCATCAGCAGTTCAGCCGGAACGCTATCGATAGGCTGGAACCGATCAAGTAAAATGAAAGTCTGCTCCCGTGCAAAGTACAGGGAGCTCACAAGTGATTGCTAACGATGTATTTATTTTTAGTCTGGCAAGACGGCACGTTCATGATCCGTGCTCGCAGCGCGGACACTGAGCGAACTCGCATAGCTCCGGAATGAGGAGCTCCACGGTCTCAGTCTCCGGTGGGCAGTTTGCATTGGCTGTCGCGTTTTGTTGAATGTGTGCCCCCTGCTACCTCCCTGGAGCATCCCATCATCCTGTTTGATTTGGTGGTTTTTTGGCAGAGACAGCGCCTAGTATTAATGAGAGAGGGAGAGGGATGGAAAAAACCCCCCACATATGGAACATTTTATTGATGTGATCATAATCCTGTAATGGAGATTGCATTAAATGAGGATTGCATCAAAATGCCTAGCTGCTGTGGAGAGACGAGCAAGCAAAAACTATGCTGGATTGTAAATGAAGTTCTTTGATTGAAGGATTTTCTTGAACCGTGAAGGGATGTCTGTAAGCTGAAAGTTGCTGTATATGTGGAGTACTGGAATGGGATAAAAACCAGATCAAGCTGAAATATATTTTAATGTACTCGAGCTCTTGATGCAGTTAGAATTGGTTAGAGGCATTGCAGCGATGTCCAATGAATTCCTGGCTTCGGCTGTGGAGACCACAGGAAGGCAAGGAAAGAGGAGAATACAGAAAGGCAAGGAGAGAATTGTGTCGTTTGGGGAAGAGAAGGATGGTTGGTTGTGACTTTTGCCATAATGGCACAAAGCTGTACAGCCTGCTGGCGACAAGCAGGAACCTTGTAGGTGATCAGGGAAGCAGAGGATTTGTCTGACTTTCCTTCTGCAGCCCTGGCGTAGTTGCCTGTAAGAAGTAGCTACGAGGGGTAGGGCAGGAGCCACACCGGGACTTCCTTGCCCCTCTCGGACACTGGGAGAAACTGTACGCTCCCGAGAGATGGAGTCGACTCATCTGATCCTGGCTTTTTGAGCCTGAGTTGATAATACATTTTGAGTAATTGTTGCTGCTTATCTCAATTGGCAAAGGAGGGGAGAAGATGTTGAAGCTTATTGAACCAGAGCAGAGCTGAGGACAGTAGATACTATCACCTCACCCCTGCATTCTTTTTGTGCTACATTTTATTCTGGCATGGAGAACTGAGCCGCAAAGAGCACCTTCTTCAAGCCTTGCTGAAAGGAAACCTAAAGAGAACAAAAAGATTACACCAAAGATAAATTTTAACTTTTTGCTGGTCAGCAGTGGAAGTAGCATTGATCTATCAGATTGCACAGGTCAAAAGAGGTAAGATAGGGAAAAAAGTTATGTATTTGCTTACTAACATTTCCACACACCCAAACAAAGTTGGCATGCAATAAACATCAGAGTGGGAAAGAACCAGTTCTTAGAACCACCTAGGTTAAAAATGCTGTAAAGCAGCAGAGCCCTTCCTATACGAACACTCAACAGCATGGGTAACTGCAGAAGAGCTGGTTAAATACAAAATTATATAGTATAAACCAACACCAAATACGTGATGTTCTCAGAAGTAATTTGTTTTTCCATTTGAGTTGTGTACAAAACCTGGGATAATAGCTCCACAGTCCAGTCTCTCTCGTGCACTGCATTTAGCATAAAGTTGAGATGGAAACACATTTTAAATAAAACGACGAAAAGCAGCGTAAGCGTATTGAATTCCCCTTAAGCATTTTATTTTGGCAAAAGATGACTTTCAGTGAATTTAAGAGATGGGTTTAGAACATTCATGGCTAAACTCCAGGGAGCTTAGTGTTAGCTCAGTAGGCAGAAGGTTCTTCCTCTAAAGAGAGATCTGGAAAAGATGTATTTAAATTTCAAGCTATATTCAGTTGAGACTGTTGGTTTTCACAGTTTGAAATCATTTGTTGTGCTTCTTAGGGGAATGATGCTTAATCTGGAAAATAAAGCAAGTATTCCTAGCTCACTTTTTTAATACAAAGAGCAAGCAGTGTGCTTTAATTATACTGATGTATGTAGAAATGTTCCAGATTTGACTCTATTTTTCATCAAATAACAGCTGAGGAAAAATTTGTCTTTCGAAAGCATGGTTATCCATGCAGATCTTGGTCTGTATTTTTGCTACAGAAGAACTCTGCTTCATGGCTGCATTGTTCATCCTTGCAGCATTTCTTTAAATGTGAGCCTTGCTATAGTTAAAGGATAATTTATATTCAGTGTAGTACTGTCTGCTCAGTGGAATTGGCTTTATACATCACAGCCTCTGCAAAAAAGGAGATCAAAGATCTGAACCTGTGGTCCTGTATTGCATTTGTATTCTACGTGGACTTGAGTAATCTTATACCGGAGCCATTCACACTCCCATAGTTAAGAATATGTCAATCTTTCCATTAAAACACCCATTTGCTTAGTAATTTAACAGCTAGTTTTAAAGACGGGCTCTAAACTTAAACACATTCATATAGTAAAAAAAAAAAAGATATCCTAAGCAATGCAGTATAATAGCGATTGGCATTTGCTAATAGAGCAGTGTTACATTGAATTTATAGAAAGCTCAGTAGAAAATAACGCCTGCCTGAAAAATTTCCGGCTAAAAAGAGAAAATAAAATCCTTTCAGCTTTGGAAAGCCCCTTGTGGATCCAGGTGAGTGTTTACACCTGGATTTTAAGGGGGCCTGTGACTGTTAAGCAGGCAGTAGGGCTTTTCTTAAAGGAGAAGTGCACTGGCTCGAAGCAGGAACTAGATCTCAGTTCAATGGTTCACTTTTAGATTGCATTAGAACTGATGCCTTTGGCGTTATTCCAGTTAGTTCTTTTGCGTGTTAACTTACAAGAACAAAACCAAACCCAAAAGCTCGTATCTTAACCAGTGAAGTTGTCCTCTCTATGCACTAAAAAGAACTACCCATTTTTGAGTAACATTGACTGTCTGACACAGGCATTAGAAGCATTTGGGGAGTGCTGCTGCTGCTGGAGCACGCTGCCTGGGTGGATGTGGTGACCACGCTTTCCGTCACTGGCGCAGCCAGGGGGGACTAATGGTCAGCCTATACTTAAACAGAAACCTTTCTTCTGAAGTATCCCCAAATCTTTTACGGTGGCCTATCTCAATCAGATGGGCATCTTCTGGCAGTCAAGTAGTTGCTTCATCTGGGCAGGCAAAGTATGTGAATGCTTTAATAACTTTGTGCATGTTTCAGGTTAGAGGTCTTTTTAGACTAGAATTAAAAAATACATGTGGATTCAACGTTAGAGTTGCACGTGCTATGTAGTACCTATGTTCAAGCAGTAGGTTCGAGATACAGCTTGCTATATTCCAAGTATTTTGGATTAGATGAAATAAATGAGTATTGAATGAGTATTTGAATGAAAGTTTTTGTCATTTAAAATTCATTAGGGAGATGAATAGTCTCCTGCCCCAATTACCTCTTTTTGCAATGAGATCACCGAGAGGAAATTTGTAACGGTTGTCTTTCTTCAGTGCGGTGAAGTAGCGGTGACCATATCCTTCGTGGGTCTTCTGAAAATTCATGCTCCCTGCAAATACACAGGCAAATACTATGAAGCAGGAAGTTTACGGTGGAAATGGGAATTTGATTATCCCTTTAGATCTGTGGGGAGATTCCCATACTCATTATCCAACGGTAAAGTAAGGAAAATAGGTTTGAAACAGTCTTTTTCAGTTATGGTCTCTGAATTAGTAGCGTGACTTGTCAGGAAGCATAAAATCTTCCATAGCTTTTGCACATTTAAAAACTCCACTGAAAGAGGAGTTTAAGCTGTCCTTAAATTTGTCTTTAAGGTGTTATATTACGAATAAGAGTGGCTCTAGTGGAAAATACATTTTGAGTGATAATAAGAGTATTTACCACCTCTGGCACAAGTGAATGGAAGACGTGTATATATTTTTAATTTTCAAAACAATTTTTAGAAAAAAATTTCCTGTTTCCAAATAAAAAGAAATGAATAATGTTTTCACAATCATGCAGGAAGCTTTTGTATTTGAATGAAAAAGCCCCCACCAAACCCACTTCACTTGAACAGGAGGTTTCATGGAGGTCCAAGGAAAGTTAGTGTAAGAATTAGAATACAGATACCAAGGACTGTGGAAGTTAGTCTCTAGATACAATCAAGTCCTGGTAGTTTGGACAGTAAATGGGAAACTCTAAAAGAGTTTTCTGTAACTGTGTCTTAACAAAACATTCTTTTTATTTGAAGTCTTTTGTCATTGCTTTTAATAAATATCCTGGTGTAAATTACTTTATTTCAGATAGGCTTAGAAAATAAATGTTTTCCCATAGATTACATAAAGATTCAGTGTTCTTGATCCAACATGGCTTGAGCCAGAGCTTCCTGCAGTCTGTGAAAAGAATTCCTATCGGAGCAGGGCTTCAGTTGCTTCTTGCATTACGTAAGGTCCATACTTTGACTTCTGCCGTTCATTTAGGAGTTCAGCGTGTGGCTGCGGTAGAGCAGGCATTGCTGTGGAGGAGTTGTGCTTGCAAGGCTGGCAGAACTGAAGCCTGTTCAACAGCAAGTGCTTTGCTAACTTCTCAGGGAACTTCTTCCGAAATGAATCTTGTTTTCCTTCATTTAAGTTGCACTACACTCCTTAAGGATTCTACAGTTTCAAGGTAACCCACCTCACCAGGTCAGCAGACAGCCAAATACTTTCTCACAGGGACAGATGGACATTGAAATTGTTGGAGACTTCCAAATTCAATAGTGAAATTATAAAGAGAGGTGGCTCTCTGTATTTACAGCCCATGGCTTAGGAACTCAGCCTGACCTTGCGTCGGGTACTACTTTGATTCGATATGGTTGTTTTGGGCATGATTTTCTTCCTCCAAGCTGGTCTAGAAATAAGATGTCACTGGTGATGTAGTCTGTTTGTATATGTGTTCATCTGCTACATCCTTAAGGACATAGTTTTAGTATTTTGGTAAGAATTTAATTAGTAATTATGTGCGCTTTATGCTCTCTACTGAAAGGAGCAGGAAATCCATGCTAAAGAGAAAAAAAATCCAAGTAAAAGTTTGGAATGCGTTAGGCACAGCATATTTCATGTAACCAACCACTCAGACCATCGCTGTTTCTGCTCTGTGCTATCTCGTTATGCAAAGAGATGGGTATGTCTGAGACTGCGCTCTGCTGGAGCTATGATCACACACGCGGAAACACTAGGGCCACATGCGGTCTCGTTGCCAGCTGTAGTCCCTGGCACATAAGACACATACATGCCCACCAAAAGAAAAGGGAAAAATGTTTGAGGGATAACAGAACTGCAGCTGCCATTAAAATGTGGTGTAGGGAACAGCCACAAGGCAACTGCCTGCCTTTAGCCTGTAAGTCGCATTTCATTAGGTGGTCATGTTTTTTGACAATCATGTTGAGAAAGGACGTTTCATGACTTTGAGGAGGAACGCTTTTATCTTGGCTAATGGAAGTCAAATTTTAAACCCATGTTTAGTCATTTATGTAGGTTTTGTGATTACTTTTGTAATTATAAAAACATGTACCTTCCTGTCTTTTGACAAAGAAGTATGAAACTATGAAACTGTGTGTCCCGACAGGCACGCAGTTACCTGGATCACTGGTTTTACTTGGGTACGCTGGTAGTTTCCTTCCTGGAATGGAGAGTAGCTTCAATAGGAAGCATTATGTCAAGGCGCAGGTTGGATTCACAAACTGGAGAGAGATTTCCTTAGGACCTGTATGGTGTTTGTGACGACAGACCTAGGCTTGACTTGTCAATGTTAAATGGCTGAAGAGCGTGCCATAGCATTCCCCAAAGAGAAGTGCAGAGAACTCCACTGTTTTGAAACTTCATTAAATGGTGACTTAATAGGAACTGTAACGTGAACGTGTAACTCTGGACTCAAATAATTTGGGACCCCAGTTCAGTGGTTTGTTCAGATGACAGTTGGTGCCAGTAACCTATAAATACATGCACGATAGAAGGCATGAAACTAAAGCTGTCATTAAATGGAGTAATGGCTTTACTTTGTCAGTCATTTAATGGGCCCTTGGAAAATGTATGCGGCAATGTGTTGTAAATTGAAACCTAGAATACAAGGCAACACAGTAATAATTTTGGGGATGAAAATTGGGAGTGAAATGCATACAATTAATTTTCTGTTCATCTCCCTGCCTTGTCTGGATGTGAGACTTTACCAGAATGAACGGATTTCACCAAAGAGTTTCATAACAGTTTCCTGTAATTGGGACTCTGCTACAGGAGATCGGTTAAGTGCTTGTCAGACAAGTGTATGTTCATGTCTAATTACCAGAGAATTCTTCTTAAAATTCATGATCAGGACATCTGTCATTTTATGACTTATTAAAGAAAACTGGATATAAAGTAAATCAAGGGGTTTGTTGTCCTAGTTAGTCATAGTTTTATAAGACAATTGAGAATGGCCTTTTCCTCTGGCCAAACAGCAGCTGAAATAGCAGGTATTACTGCTTTATCTTCTGCCGCTCCACCATAAACTTGAGGGGAAAAAATCACATGTGTGTACAAGTATAACTGTTTATGCCTTAGTTAAATCTGAGGAATGAAAGTTGTAGAAGGGACCTTAGATACTGGGAAGTAAGTACGTTTTAATTGTATATAATCGATCTGGAGTAATGATGACTACAAAATCGAACTATTGTAACATTTTTGGTATTCACATATTCTTCCCACACCCTTTCGTTTTTCATATATAAGCTCCTTAAAAAGACAATACATCTAGGAGAAGACCATAAATGATGCTTTCTTAACAAAAAAAAAAATCTTTAAAATACCTCTTCAAAAGAGGTTGTGGGCCATCAGTTATATTTATTTTTTTTTTGACAGTATGTTCAGTCAAATACCAGTTTATGTCTTTCACAGTTTAGCTTTAACTACAAATTCAAAGAGAACTATTTTCAGGAACTGCTCTGAAAGCACCCTAAAGCATAATAGAGAGTATGTTTGAGATGAGTTTGTAGAACATTAACTCAAGGTGTTTCAAGCTACAAAGAGGGGTGAAAAGATGTTTGGCATATCAGAAAAAAATGTTGACCACTTTAAAAACGTGGTTGCGAGTCAGAAAGCAAAGACATTAATAGTCTGTGTCACAGAAATGTATCACGTGTGTGTGGTCAGAACACGTGGGTTTTTCACTGCGGAATAAGGTTCGGATGTGTTGAAGGTGGATGGCCTGATGTCGAGGAGTGAACCAGTAACGTCCTCTGGCTGCAGTCCCAAGTGTCACTGAAGTTCGTGTGCTGAAGGAAGAGATTTTCGTGGTGACTAAACCCCAGTGACTCTCTAAAGAGTTTGGGTGTTGCCTCTCTCGCTTTTCAATGTTTTAATGGAAACGTTTAAAAATTCCTGCTTACTTCTCCTGTCCCTGAAAACAAAGCAAGCTGAATTCACATGGTGCCCAGTCTTTCTCACTTTTTAACTTTGACCGATTTGTTTATTAGGGTACAATATTACAGAATGGAAGGATATTTTCTAATAGAAATAAAAGTGTAATTTTAAACATGTAGGTGAAAGCTTGTTAATAACCCCTAGCTCCTTTTTACAACAGTGAGGAAACAAGTATAAAATAATAAAGCATTCACGTTCCTTTTCAATCATACACAAACTCATTTTCTTTAGCTTCTTTGAAAACAAAGTGTCTCTGAATTAACTTTATTAATTGAGGTTGAAAAGCAGTAGACTAATAATTTTTACCATGGAACTGAGGCCAGACAAATATTTTCAAAAGGACTTCCACAGTTTGGGTGTACAAGTCCTATTTTCAAAGTGAGTCAGACTCTGAAAGAGCCTGAAGCTTGCTTGCTTTCATTTCATTTTTGTTAAAGATTGGTTATAGTACCAGTTTGTACCTCATCCATGTTTTCTTACATTTCTTTGAAAATTAGGGACGTTAAAATTAGTCCCATCCAATATTCAAAATATGGTGGAACTCGAGGATTTTTCTATCAAAAACCTAAAAGCCAACTATGAACTCTGGCTACAAACTTACAGTCTTTACCAGAGTCGCACAAAATTAACTGTTTAAAGGAATGATTATGTCATTTTTATCAATTTTGTTTTATTCAAACAGATTTTAAATGCTTAAATAGAGAGGAGGAGCAGAGGAATTAGAAAAGCTGTCAGAGAAATGAATCTATTATAGTAAGGCTGTACAGTATCATGACGTGGGTTGAGTTTGGAGCCTGTTATTTCTTATTTAACATTCTGTATTTTGTGGCTCATCAAACAGATTTGGTTAAGCATCACCCAGCCCGTACAGTTAACTAACTGTTACCGAGTTGAACCTTTGGCACTGGAAAAAGACCCTGTTATACTCTAAGACAATCACACTAAGTGTGAATTGCAGTCAGAAGAGATCCTTTCTACTTTCTGGTCATCTAAACTTTAAAATCCAGACAAACTGTGACAGAAAACAGAAGTTAAAACACTGGAGGAATAGTTTAGTAAAAAGGAAAAGAACTGACTGAAATTTGCCTGAATTTATGATAAAAATTGTTACACTTTCTTCATCATAGAATGGTGGACTAAACCTGAAATCCATTGTACTATCCATTAAGCTGGAGAAAAAAGTAAATATACTGGTAAATTTGTTGTGATAAGACAGTCTTTTTTATGGTTGTATTGCATTACACAGCTCAAATTCTGTTAAGAAGTTTCTGACAATATGAATGGAATTTGGCTCCGATTCTATGTTTGAGCAGTCCTCTTTGGAAGCACCGGGTAGTGTATTTTTAATTTACCACAAAATCTTAATTAACAAAATATTATTGCTATTTGGGACTGCTTAGTTTCATATACTGTATTACACAATTTGTTCAGTAGCTGCTTTCTTTAGATATTTTTTTTATCTTGCTAACTTAAAGCAGGTTTCAGGTGTTGGTTATTGTTTAACATCAATGGGAAAACACAAAACCCCAGAATATTTTCCTGTTAAGTCTGATGAAAGCTTAATCTGGCTTCACGTAAGTGCCATTTGTTATGAGTTCCCTTAGTATCAATGTTTGTGGTTTTGTTGTACTGCACTTAACAAAAACGAGTGTTTTAAAAACATCTGAATCAGAATAGTGCAACATCCACCTGCAAAAAATGTGTACAGTCTCAGTTCTTTATATGTAATTCATTTTGGCAGGTACAGTACTTTTAGGCTTTATTGTATTACAAACACCAAAAAAGCTTGAAAGAAATCATTGGAAAAAGGTTTAGAGTAAGTGACTTAGATGAGGCTGGCAGGTGGTATAGTATGGCTACTGCAAGATTAACTAAATTCTGAAAATTCAGTCACTTCGGAGTATTGAATCTACGTCTTGATTTAGTCATTGCTGAGGCAAAAGTCATTACTTTGCTGATCCGCTGAACTGCGAGACGGTGGTTGATGGAGATACTAATCAACCAACAGAAACTACTTTCTGAAAAATTTGGGATGTTTCAGTGATTAAAGTGGTAACTTGCTTAGGGCATCTCTTTAACTGCTGCATCTGTGGTTATCTGTATATATAATAAATACGTAATATTGACATTACAGATATGTCTGATGGGGAAGACTGATAAAGCGTAGGGAACCTCTAAGGGACAGTGAAGGATGAAATTTCAAAATACCCTTGGGAACAGCTTCAGTACGTTACTATGGTAGTAAAATACCTGTTGAGAAGCCTCACGAAAGTTAGGTACGCTCAGGTATTTCGCTGAGGGTATTATCATTTTTAATAGACTATTTTGTGATCCATAAGAACAGATTAAGGATGCCATCCCTCATTTTGTGAACCACGGTTATGGCAGATTTTCCTCCTTTCCTCTTCCTTTAATACACACAGCTTTGACTGATGTAGTTCTTACAACCTCAGCCATAACTGTTCTGGAGGGAGAAACATGTCAAATCCTCTGTGGGCTGGCAACAGCTAATTACTCTCTCAGATTTTGGAGATCCTATCAGTTTTACGCAGGACCCTGTAAAAGGGAGCCCTACTTGTTGTTACATATTTCTGTCAATATGAAGAGTTGCCCGACGTCCCTGACATCGGTGTGGGTTTAGGCTGGGTTAGGTGTGCTAATTTGCATTGGATGCTTTGCCATTTTCTGTTTTCCCAAAGCAAAACTGTGTTTTCATCTGAGTTTCCTGGTAATAAAAAGTGTGAATCATTGGAAGCTGCATGTAAGATAATCCTGGTAGTAAACCGAAAGAAATACTTGAAGCGTTTTCTCCTTTGTGCATACTACAAAAATGTTCACTCAGTATTCAGGAGAATCCTTGGAAATCTTCAAAGCTTGACCTAAGGCCCTAAGCAACCTAACGTAACTTGGGAGCTTTCAGCAGGTTCCGCTAGACAGCCTCTCCAGAGGGGTCTTCCAGCCTCACCTTCTCTCTGGCTCTACAAAAAAGACACTGACCCCTCTATATACTTCATACCTTTTCTCTCTGTCTTGATGGCGGTTTTTCCCCTCAAATTCAGGAGCTTGCTATGTCCTTGCTGTCCTGGTTCAAGGAGCAGTGAAGAAGCGAGGAACAGGACAGGGAGAGGAACGTCCTAGTGAAGAGAAGAGAGCTGTTGTTGTTGCTCTCGGATCTGGATCTCAGCGTTTGCTGTTCCTGTCCCGGTGTGTGCCATTCGGTGTCGTTGTTGAAGGCCTCCTTGAACTGGGGTTATTATATAGGCAGGCTGCCGCTTCAACAAGTGCCTTCCTACAGGGCCGTTCTGACGACAGTTTAAAGTATTGCTTTTGATCTGTGAAACACTTCTTATTTTCTCTTTCTGAGGAAGACCTGCTGTACATTTTTGTTCTGTAGAAACCAACTGGAAAGCAGAAGCCTCAGCTTTATAAATTGAGCTGAGGGCAAGATAGCCTGAGACTGATGCTTTTCCCTCAGTCCTGCAAGACTTAAATTAGTTGACATTCAGAGCTGTAAGAAAAACTTGTTAATTCATTTTTTCCTGAGGGTTTTCTGGAGTGGACACAATAGCGGAGTGTAATCGTGTTTGTATTTGTGAAGAGTGTTCTGCTGATGCTTCATCTCGCTGGTTTAGTGCTCTTTACTGCCGGAGCGTCTGGAGGTTGATTGACAGGTTCACTACAAAAACGCAAGAACTGCAGTTTCTAGAGGGGGACTTAACAATGTATGGACTGTATGGATAAGAGAATAAGATAAGGTTGAGAATAGAAAATACATTTCTGTACAGAAATTTAATTTCTTTCACTAGATAGAATACCACTATAAATGAAACCAAGGTTCTTAAAAATTTTCCAAAAAAGGATCTTTACTGTTACAGAACCCCTAATTTATTCTTAGTTTCATCATGGAATTATTTCTCAAGGCTGGCAGTCAAACAAAAATTGTGCACTGGAAAGCAGTGATGAAAGGTGCCCGAGTCTGAACTAGCATTTCATGATTTGCTCTCGTCGTTACAGCTACATTAGACTATTTCTTCATTTCAGGTGCTTTCACTTATTTTCCATGCTGTCTGTATAACATGATGTCACTGGTATGTTTTTTAAATGTCTAAAAGGATCACAGAATCATAGAATTGTTTAGGTTGGAAAAGACCTTTACAGTCATTGAATGCAACTGTTAACCTAACACTGCCAAAACCGCCATCAAACCATGGCCCTCAGCACCACGTTTACCTGGCTTTTAAATACCTCCAGGGATGATGACTCAACCACTGCCCTGGGCAGCCTGGTCCAATGCTTGATGTGAAGAAATTTTTCCCAATATCCAACCTAAACCTCCCCTGGCACAAATTGAGGCCATTTCCTCTCATCCTATCGCTTGTTACTTGGCAGAAGAGACCGACCCCACCTGGCTACAACCTCCTTTCAGGGAGTTGTGGAGAGCGAGAAGGTCTCCCCTCAGCCTCCTCTTCTCCAGGCTCAACAACCCCAGGTCCCTCAGCAGCTCCTCACAAGACTTGTGCTCCAGACCCCTCACCAGCTTCACTGCCCTTCTCTGGACACGCTCCAGCACCTCAATGTCTTTCTTGTAGTGAGGGGCCCAAAACTGCACACACTATTCAAGGTGGGACCTCACCAGTGCTGAGTACAGGGGGACAATCGCCGCCCCAGTCCTGCTGGCCACACTATTCCTGATACAGGCCAGGATGCTGTTGGCCTTGGGGCCACCTGGACACGCTGCTGGCTCATGTTCAGCCGGCTTTTGACAAATACCCCCAGGTCCTTTTCCCCCCAGGCAGTTTCCAGCCACTCTACCCCAAGCCTGTAGCGCTGCCTGGGGTTGTTGTGACCCAAGTGCAGGAGCCGGCACTTGGCCTTGTTGAACCTCATCCCACTGGCCTCGGCCCATCGATCCAGCCTGTCCAGATCCCTCTGTAGAGCCACCCTACCCTCCAGCAGATCAACACTCCTGCCCAGCTTGGTGCGACACTTACTGAGGGTGCACTCAATTCCCTTGTCCAGATCATAATACTGTATATGCTAAATTTAACTGAAATTTAGGTTAAAAATTACTTCCATGGGATTGTGTTGGTTTATTTTGGTCCAATTTTAACTGAAAGCTTAGCAGAACACTGAATGTACTCATTCAGTACTTTCCATCCTTGACTCTTGCTCCACCATTTCACTATCCGTTTTGTTTCCACTGTATGAATAAGAACACTTCCCTTCCCTTGAAAAATACTTAGGTGTCACTTAAATATTTCAATAAATCTTCACTCTTTGCGGTTTATTTGTAGGTGTTTGGTCATTAAACATAATTGGTCCACAATGCTGGACTGTTTCCTTCAGATTATATCAAGGAAAGCTTCTTATATGTTTATCTCAATGAATGTGTGAAGGAGGCTGTATTGCATTTGTACCATTAGACACCCTCAGTCTGGTATTTTCAGAACCCTGCAGATGTGGATTTTAGAGAGATGAAGAGAGCAGATGGTGTACAGGGAAATCTTTGGTAGGCCAAGAAGCTAAATCAAAGTATCCCTGAGCTCCAGGAGGTACCCTGCACAGGGACTGTTTTTCCATCGCTAGGAAATTTAATAATAGAGGGCTGATCTACAGTATGTTGCAGAATTTCCGAAATATGCAGAATATTCTATAGAAAAAGTGTATGCCGTAGAGATCTGCAACGTGCACTCTATGCTTGTTAGCACGTATTTTAGACTTAGGGCTTAGGCTTGCTTTGAGATGATCAACCCTGGTGGTGCTGAATATAAAAATGTCAATATAATTAGTCATCTCCAGCACAAAATAATTTCTGCCATTTTTTTCCACTTTGTGGAGGAGGGGATGAACTGGTTTTCAGTTCCTCTTTATCGTTTAGGTTTTCTATTTTTGCCATCGACTGGGAACATTTACAAATTACTTTTTTTTCCATTTTGTATTCAGGGATGGGCTGCTGCATAAGAAAAATCTTAATAAAGGAAGTGCCCTGATAAACCAGTGTGAACTGGTGATAATACAGCAAAAGCTATTCCTTGACTGATAATCAGGAATAGGACATAGAACCATATAGGGGCAGCTTTGGATATAAAGTGAGCTACTTACACTATTGTAGTGCTAATCCAGGCTGTCTCTGTTAAGATATTACTAGTGTTCACTGTAAAAACTTCATACTAAATGTTCTGAATAAGACACATATATATGAACAGATTCTGTTTGGTTTTGCATTGGTGCAACTACAAGAAAATAGTGTTAAGCAAATATAAAATGGTATCCACAAACTCCAAACACAGTTGTTTTGATCCTTCCCTTATTTGAGTCACCATAAAAAATACTCAAAAGATCCTTCACTGCAATCATAGCTAGGCAAGGTAGTGTAATTTAAATGTATAGTTACCACCGCCATAGGTAATATGTATGGGCTGTGTAACCATAGGGAAAGCACAGATTTTCAATTTCCCTTGGAATGTGTTCATTATTAGAAGGTATTACCAGAGTATTGTTTGTTGTAAGAGAAGAAAATCCTGTTCAAGTTTTTAATGAATCTCTTGAGAGATCCATCAGATTTACAGGTTAAAAAAGCTGTAAACATTCTACTGGGAGCAGTCATTAAAAAGAAGACGAATGTGAGTTATCTGTACCTTTCTTATGAAACAGAAACCCTGAAGATGATTTACAAACCAAAAAGCTGTTTCTGTTTAAAGGGTCTGTACTGCTGCATTATGTAATGAAATACACAGTACGATTAAAAGTAAGTCTGTTTGCAAGATGAGAAGCAGCTGCACCGTATTGTTTGGAGAATTTTAGAGGTGAGACAGCACTGATCTGAATTTGAAGGGTTCTTCCTGAGAACTAGTATTGCCCGAGACTAGTATTTTCTTCATTTCTGGATTAGAAAAAGCATTAGAGCGGAAGAAAAAATCCTTGCTGCAGAATTAATCAACTTGGAGGGCCTTATGTTGAAAATCTGATTTTCTAAATTAAATAAAAATCAGTTAGTAGAAGGCCTGTAGATTAAATAAATAAATTACAAAAAACAGCTCAATCCTTTGGCAAGTTACTTTTTCAGTAAATCAAAAAGTGACAGCACAGGACTGCTAAAAGGTTTGGCTTTCCACAAGGCACTTCACACCCTTGATCACTCACTCAAGCTTGACTGAACCAGCAGCATGCTAGTAAAAACTCATCATTTGTCATGAAACAGTTTGTTTCATCTTTGGTTTTTTGTCTGAAGTATTACAGATGCAGTGAAGGGAACAGTTTTGAATATACTGCTAGAAGATAAAATGCAGATAAATATTTCTAAACTAATTCATCAAAAATTGCTGCTTCAAACTTTTAAATTGGTCATCTAAGATTCCTCTGAGCATTTTCTTGTAGTTAATATCTCCCGCTTCTTCAGAAGATGTTCTAGATCTGCCATGAAGACTGTTTGTAGTTTGGGTGAATTCTGGCATTAGTTTTGTTTTCTTGGTGTAACTCTTCACTGAAGCACAAATGTACTGAAAACTTGGGTAACAACAAAACGTGAACTGTGTCCCAACCGCATCTCTTGAACATAACCACAGTAGTTTCACTTTCAGCTTTCCAAGAGCTCATACCTTTCTTTGCAAATAATAAGCATAACAAACTGCTGTATCCACAGTTCCTCATTATGAATAGTATGTATTTCAGCTGACACTGCCACTCACAACGTGATTTTACCAGTTCAGTACATGACTGTGAATCTGGTCTTACTGTCATACTGGAAATATTCAGGTCTGCAAAATAAAATCACTGTGATACCAAGAGGATTGATACTTCTGCTTACTTTTCCTAATATTTTGTGATGATTACCTGCTGCTGAGTATTTTTTTTAAGGTATACATGTGTGTATTTTTTTTTTTTTAAATTAAAAGCATATGTGTGTGTTTCTTACGCATATGCAAGGACATGCTGTGGTGATAAAAGTTGTAATGTATGTCCTTGGTCTGAGCTAACCATTGGACTTACAGGTTTTGAGTCAGCTTCTTCATGAAACAGTCCCCGTAAAATCGATCTCTGACCTGAAATACTCCTGTGCAGAACTCTTGAGCAGACCTCAGTCATGGCCTTTGTAAGTGTGAGTGACAATGAAAGTAAATCAAGGCAAGAATAAGGACGTCAAGTCTGCTCTAGCTTAAGACTGAAATATCACAAAACGTAAAGGAATGTACTCATTCATGTAGAATTATTTTTGTGATGTAGCCTGTTGGTGAAGGCTAATGGGAGGGTCTTGTGACATGTCTTCTAGTGGCATTGTGTTTGGGTATGTCTTACAGATCAGTGTTGCAATGTCTTGGCTCTTACGTTCTTTACGTTTCCTTTTTACGTGCATTTACATTTAGACTGTCATTTCTCTAGATGACTGGGGAGCGTTTTGCTGAATTTCATGTACCCGCTATCCACTGCTACCTTTCTGTGCCTGTTTGTCTCCCACTGACTCCTACTTTTCCAGAGATACGTGCTCTAAAAGGAACATTTCTTGTTATGAAAGTAGTAGGTTCCAAAAGAAATCTTGCGACTGTTCCCTTCACAAAGGCTTGCAAGATTTTAGGAAAAATGCCAGCTAGCGCGCAGACAGTTTGGCTCTCAGAGCCCAGTGTTAAGGTTAACAAGTTGTAAATAGCTGCATGTTGCCATTATCTCAAAACCCCGCTGCTTTCAGGACATGATGAGGACTCTAATACGAATGTTGTCCATTGCTTGTTTGGGTTTTTTCCTTCTCTTGCACAGCACTTACTGAAGAGCAAGAGTTGAAAGTTGGATGGCTTGTGATGAGGTCTTGATGTAATGCGGTCATCGTACTAAAGCAGCCTGTTACCGGCAGAACTCTTAACAAGTATATCACTGAGATGAGGGGAAAAAACAACCCCAAACCTGCCACTGTTTTTTTTAAGAACTATTTATAGGAAGGAATCTGTAATTTTGGATATTTTTTCTACAAAAATAAATTCAGTGTTAAAAGAGCTGAATATATTTACAGTATCTAGTGTAAACATTCATATATGTATAAGACTTTTTACAGCTATATAAATGAGCACATCTTGATTGATGTCTGTTGAGCTGTGCTGACTTATAAAAAATATGGATTTTATCTATCATATGTCACTCAAAGTTACAGCATCTCTTCTTCAGACGTATAAAAATTCAGCTTGGTGTATTTAATGAAACAAAATATTTTCAGTGTTTAAGAGATGCTTGCTTTGCTTTGAGAATGGCTAATAACTTCTGCACGTATTGCTTACTGAAGTGGCCAGCTTTGGAGAAAGGTTGGTAAATGAATCCTTATTAGTCTATTTTCGTCATGAAACAATCCGAATGAACTCGACACTGATCCAGGAAGAGTTAGCATATTGAAATTTGGAATTACGTCTATATGATCATTTCCTTCCAAAAGAAAGCACCACCACCAAGAAAAACAAGGCTCAGCTATACTGGGAAAGAACTGGAGCTTGGTGTCATGCTCTTATTAGGGTTTTCTGACTGAAAATGCAGAAGAACAGTGTCTGATTTGATTGGAAGGAGAGTGAAAATGTTCCAAGTAGACATAAAATAATAATAGTAGTAACAGCACTACTACACCAGCAGTACTGGTAACGCTACCACCTGCAAAGACACCCAACCAGGAGCAACAGAATTCTCAGGAGATCATTTTCCTTTGGGCAGGGAGGAGGGCTGGAGGAGAGCACGCTGTGTTACCCAGGAGCACTGCGCTACGCCGCGCTCTGAGATATGGCAGACCCTCCCTTAAGCCTGGTAAACATACAATGGAGCTGGAAAGAACCACCTGCGTAGGGAAGAATTAGAGCAGGGTCCTAGAGGAAAATTTCAAGACGTGAAGACATGGCTGTAGAAGTACATGGTTGGAACACTGAAGTGCTGAGATGAATATGCTGCAATTCCAAGGCAAAGTGCCAGAATGAAGGGAAAGTGTTCAAAGAAACTATGGCATTGGAACCTCGCAATAAAGAGAAGCTTTGAGGCAAGACACTGAAGCACTGAGAAAAATATCAAAGAGCCCGAGACTTTTTGCCAAGCTAGCAGAGAACAAGAACCAAGGGGAAACATTAAATTCTCATGGAGAAGCACCCAAGTGCTGAAGGAAAACGCTAAAATGTTCAGATAAAATGGATGGTTCTAATGCAGCGTGCTTAACGGGCAAAAGCAAAAGTGCAGTGTTGAACAGCTTCGATGGCTGAACAGAGGAACCATGGAAGCAGTCAAATTAGTTCTCTTTTTTTGAAACGAAGTTCCTGGGGAAGCTGATGTTACGCTTCAGTCTGATTTTGACTGATGGGCTGCTTATGGCAACATCAAAGGATTTATTGGTGTTTTGGGACAAATGGGATACTTTTACCTAAGCATAAGATAGTGGTAGTTACTCTAACACAGAGGGTTACTGGGCTTTGTCTACAGGGGAAAGTTACGTGAGGGGTGCAGAAGGGCCCCCCTCGCAGTATTTGCTGTGTATAAAATTCAAAGGGGGGAAAAATTCTCCTTGGGAGGCTTAAAGTCTACAAAATCCTACCCAATGACACCAGCGTGCCTTAAGATCAAAGGCTCGTTTAATAGCTATATGACATGTTTGCAGTTTTACAGGATATGAATCCTACTGTCAGGGTATCCTTTCCCGAATATCTTTAACACAAACCCGTTCAGTTTCATTTATGTGAAGGCACTGCATGGTAATGCAATAAAAAGGACTTGTTTTTAATATAGTAGAAGTTTACAGTTTCTTCAGTATTCAGTTCAGTGAATATTCATGTATTTTTCATCAGTATGTCTTTATTTTAAAAGTAGCAAAGGGACTATAAGATGAATGGTGTCCTGTAACTAGTGTGGAAACTCGCTGAAGGGAAATGAGATGCAAGTTCTAGCAGAACAGAATATACTGCCCTTCTAGCTTATTTTCTAGCTTCAAAATGTGTTGAAACTGTAAAAAGGGGGAGATGGGTATAAAAATCACAGACTCAACTCAACCCTAAGTAAACTTGTCTCACTCTAATAATGGTTGAAGAACCAGAGTGACGACAATTTGTGTGTGAAATTATATCTATGTAAAATAATGCACATTTGTCATGGTTCAGTGCCCCTAGAAAGAGAACATTGTATATACTGTATACATGTTGCTCTCCACGGAGTTGGTGAAATGCCATTTACCTCTGTGTGTTTATTTTCATTAGAAATTGATCTGTTCCCAGCTGTATAAACTATTACTTTATGCAGGGACTGACTTGGACTGCCAGCAATACCCTTCTGATAGTTGCAGAGCTTTTCTATAAAGATTTTTAGTATGATGTTGACACAGTTTATTCTTCTCTCTTTCTTTAGTTTAAAGGCTTTACAGTTTTGATTAGTGTGTCAATTATCAGTAGGACATAAACGCCACCACCCCTGATAACCAGCGTTTCGCTTTTCATCTGTTTGTTCAGGCAGCAAATGACATACGCTTCCAGAGCATCAGCATCCTGCGTTCTGGGCAGAGTTCTGATTGCACCGCACTACAGATGCGTGCATTTTGCTCACAGATTCCATATGAAATATGGAAAATATATTTTGATTGCCATCTTCCCTAATGTCCTCTTCATGGAATATGAGTAGAGATGCCTACTGCAAAGTTTTAAAATTTTCAGAGGCTAAATCACACAGACGTGTACGGAAGGATCCCTCATCTTGGAAAAGAATGATCCCGGAGCAGCCAGAATTTTCCCTTTACCCTTCAAGTGTTTGCTACATTGGTCTGTAGCACTGAACACATTGTAACTCCATAAGCACTGGAAATTTGTGGGAGAATTACTGGAGATGTGGAACCAAATCTGTACATGATCCAAGTCTCTCTTGGGCAAACGCAGCATGCTGGAAACTTGGGAAGACTGTACATTATGTAACCAGGCTCAGCTTCACAGCCGCTTTGGAAAAAAATGACATTTTGCTTCCCAGAATGAGATCTGGGTAAAGAAATTTTGCCTTGATCAAATGCAGCAGCTGTTGCAGTTTATATTCAGTGTGATGCAAATCAAGCCCCCAGTTCTGCTCTGTTCCGTTCTGCCCAAAGAGGGAACCATTGCTTGGTTGTTGTTTGGGTTTGGTTTTTTTTTCCCCCCAGAGAACTGGCCTGTAGTTTGACCCCAGTAATTACAAATGATTTTAAAAAAAATTATGCAAGGTCTAGCATATTGTAATGACACATCCAAATAATTTAAAAATACTTAAATGATGAATCTGTGTTGTAACAGCCAGCTGCAGAGTACTTATAACTGGAGTATGTTAAACAATTTAAATATTCCAAACGTTATGTACAACAGATTTTGTACTAATTCATTATGAAAACAGCAATTTCATTTAATCATTTATTAGCTATTTATAAGGTGTCTGCATATTAAGTGTGCATACAGATTATTGTTCAACCTGGCGACCAGTATAATGATTGCGTAAGTGTCACCTGTGTGTAATCATTAACGATTTTTTTTGGTGCTCGTTGTTCTCAACTACTGGTTACCAACATGACCGTAGGGTTCTGAAACATGGACATGTAATAGAGGAAATGAGTCTCTGACCCTCTATGAGGGGAAAAATCGCAACAAATTGCTCAAAACAATACTCAAATTTTAATGTAAGTCATTCATTACTTACTTCTATTCACTTCTGGAATGCGTATTTTCCACTGTCATAATAAAGACAGTGAAGCACATTGCCCAGGAACACTGTAAAATCTCTGCCCTTACTGGTTTTCAAGACCTAACTGGTCAAAGCCTGAAGCAATCTGGTCTGAATTGAGCACTGACACATATCCGCGCAGGAGACTGGACTACAGCCCTTTCAAAGGATCCTTCGGACGTGAACGATTCACTGACTTCCTGGGAAGTCACAGCGGGGAAAACTAAGCAGAATGCTATTAGTTATGTTTGCAAGGTTGTTAAATTTAATTTTATTGTATAATACAATGTTGGACTATGATTAAAAAGGAAGCAAATCTAGAGGAAGCAAATTGTGCAATACTGTCATTCTACATTGAGTATCTTAATCATTGGTATTTTTACCACAGTGCTGCAGTGGTTTGGGTTATTTATATGAATGACACGTGAGTTCCAGCTTCCCTGTTGTGATAATGAGCTGCTTTGCTGGGTCTTACTGTACCATAGGTGTAGGGCACAGTAAGACACAACTCTCAGTAGCAGTATACTGTTTGCTACATGTCTTGCACATGTATCTGAACTATCTTCCTTATCACGGAATACCAGGTTGGAAGGGACCTCAAGGATTACCTGGTCCAACCTTCTCTGATGATTAAACCTTTGAGAACCTTAATCAAGAATTTCCCACCAACGTTAAAAATATCCAAAAATTTAGGCTATCAAATCATAGAATGGTTTGGGTTGGAAAGGACCTTAAAGATCATCTAGTTCCAACCCCCCTGCCCTGGGCAGGGACACCTCCCACTAGACCAGGTTGCTCCAAGCCCCATCCAGCCTGGCCTTGAACCTCCAGGGATGGGGCCCCCACAGCTTCCCCGGACAGCCTGGGCCAGTGGCTCACCACCCTCAGAGTGAAGAATTTCTTCCTGAGATCTGATCTAAATCTACCTTCTTTCAGTTTGAAACTGTTAGCCCTTGTCCTGTCGCTACACTCCCTGATAAAGAGTCTTTCAGAAGTTGAAAAGATCTTAGCTTGAGCTCTAAATAGCTTTACAGCGTAATGTAAAATGCTAATACAACCACTAAATGTAAAAATGTGCAAAATCAAACATACAGCCATCTTGCTAAAATTCAGCTGATCAGGTTCAAATAACTCTCTTGCATGCCTGGTCACATGCTTCTCTGCCTGCTGCAGAAACCAAGATGTGCACTAAATTACATGTACATTGAATATGACTGTCAAAATACGAACGGGATTATTTATCACATCTAGTCTTACTGCTGAAATGAGTACGTGAAGACTGAAGAGGCTTCGTAGGTCTTAACAATCTTGAACTTTGCTACTGCAAACACCTCACTATATAGTCCTTTTAATATATGTACTTACAGACTATTTAAATTGTATAAAGAGTGTGGGAAAGGGACGTGGTTTTGTTGCAAATAATAGTTTTCTCACGCACCTCAGAACTTCCGTTGCCAGGAAAGAATTAATAAACTACTGAAGGTTTCAGAAGTCCAGCAGATTCCGATAGTGATACATCGCTTTGTTCTTTCAACTGTAAATGCAGATATTTAGTGCTGAGCTATCTGAAGTCAGCTACGCTGTGCACTTCTTGGGAGGTGAGCAGGCTCTCATAGACAGTGAAAATGTGAATTATTCACAAAAAGATTCGGTATTGTTTCTGATGCTATATGCAAGTGTACCTGCATTAGCTGCACTCTTTAATCTCTGTATTGTTGCCATTTTAGTTAGAACTGAGTCTGCATTTTGGTGTAAATGTTTGTATTCATGGATTCCAATTATCTTTGTCTTATCTATAGATACATACATACACATACATGAGAGAGATTACATACATACACATACCTAAGAGAGATTTCTTCTTAAGACCAATTTTATTTTCAATTGTGAGAGTGAAATTTCCCTCTATAGGAGCTTCAAACTGAAAAAAAGTTTTTTTAAAAGAAATATAACAACAAAAGTCAGCAACTAATAAAATTAAATGGGAGCTAAGGAAGACTCTGAAAAGCCAGAATCTTGCAGTCACACATCAGTACCTGTGGGCATTCGACAACGTGGCACAGTATGGCAGTCAATCAAAATTAATATTGTTTAAACAACAGTGATTGTGCATAAAATATTCAGGGATTAATGAGAGACTGAAACAAACCGCTAGCTTGCAGTAATCAAGAGAACTCATCTGGCTATTAATTGCCAGGAATACCTGTAATGCCTTCATTGCTGTTTTAACTTGAATTTGATGGAGAAAATGGTATAGATTCTTTTTTGCATAACAAGCGTTCATTTGCCATTTATCCATTTTTTCAGTGTTTGTTCCTATCACCTAAATATGTTTCCAAAAATAGAAAGGAGGAAGGAAATTATCCAGAATTATCTACAAGGGCTTGTATAAAGTACTGCTTTTGCTGCTGCCTAGAAGAAACATGCCAGTTACAGGCATCAGTAACTGAACTACCGAAACCAGCATAAACCCAGCAAGAATTCAGTGATGGTAATGCCAAACAAAGGACAGCAAATAAAAAAATAAAGGTTCATAAAAATATTTGTGTATCAACTTGCCTGGTGCCCTAAAGAGAGCTTTTCTGGAGAAGCAACATCACTTTACATACCATTCTGTCCTGTGAAAATAAAGCTTGGAATGAACACACATAGTCTGCTTGTCCTTCCATTTATGGTCTTTTTATACCAGTGCACTTACACTGACTTAAATGAAATTACATCCTGACGAGATATGAAATTAAACTGTCTTTAATGTTAATTAGTATAACATCGACTTCCAAAAGCCCATTACCTGAAGTTTAGAATGAACTGTTCCTCTGCTGTATGACTGCAGTGAATTGGAATTCTTTGTTCTGAAAATGATGTCAGGAAGAACCCAGAACACTGAGCACTCGGCACCGAGCACTGAGATCCTAGAAGTGGAGTCTGTCACAGGCCATTTCTAAGTAATAGAATTGGCAACCAGTGTGCAATCCAGTTTCAGTAAGCACGGAATCCAATAAGCTAAGTCATGATCTTGTATTCTTTACAAAGCAAATCAAAGAGAAGAGAAATCATATTTGTTAGTTTAACAGACCTTGGAAAGCTCTTACTTCCACCATGCCGCCTGATTCTGTGTTATCATGTGAATATCCTTTTATATGCCACTAACAAAGTAATCGCTCTAAATTCCTTTTCAATTTATGCTTAACCATGCTGATTTGCATGCACATGGAAAAGGAAATGAGAAACTTTTAAAGCAAAAATCTATATTCTTAGAATTTGTTATTTATGCACATTTTTATGCGTGGAATTCCCATTAAGATTACTGGAAGAATTACCTACAAATCTTCCATCCTGGAGGAGTGATTAAATTCCCAAAGTTTTATGAGAAATAAGAAAACCGTATCTTGCTTTTCAGTTGTCAGTTAATGCTAATGGAGGCATGTGCAACTACACTCTTGTATGCTTAAATTGACCAATAGGTTTGTATGAAGCTGGCTTGAAAGCTAGGGTTGGATAAGAACCCATGAGTTATTCATGTCTCAGAGGAAATACTTTTTGGCTTGACTTCTGCTTCAGCTGCTGAATAATTTTTATATTTTATTTTTCTGCAGAAAAACCACCTTTAATAGGAACGTGAATACATGTGAATGTATGTCAAGTAGATTAATTGCATGAGTATCAACTAAAATTAGCATCATGTTTCCTAAATAAAATGTAACCATTTGGATAACAAGACTTTGTTTTTTAAGGCTACTCTTCAATTTAAGGAGTTAGTTATACCTTCTGTTATAACTATCAGTTAATTTGAGTATGGTCTCAGTTGCGTAAGTGTGATGTAGCAAAAATTCCCATTGCTATTTAAATTAAAATACATTGCAACTTCAACCCACCCAACTGCAAAATGTCCCAGAATCTCGCTTCATTTTCTGTTTCTAGGGTAGCAGCAAGGAATAATTTATTTCAAGTTTCATCTCTGCTCTCTAACTTGTGGCAAACATTTGGTGCCTCATTTTGCCAGATACATTATACCAGAGGACTTGAATCAATAGAGGCATCTTAGTGTGGTGGTGATGAAAAGGCCAAAGAAAGATCTGCTTATTTAGTCTCAGCTGCTATACAGTAATATACTGTGTGCTATACACCGTGCAGCTGTTTAAATCTATATGGTGAATTCAGGCAAGTGTAGAAAGAATGAAACTGGAAGAATACTGAGCAACAGTTATTGAGATTGCAGTGCCGGAGCATGAATGGCTGTATTTTTTATCTGGGAGAAGTAGAAGAATGTTTGTTGTTCGCTGCATGTTCTTCTCTTTATATTATATCTAGGTTTTCAGTCCTGTGGAGACACTGTAAACATTTCTTTAGGAACAAAAAAACCCCAATAAATGAGGAGGAAAGAAATACTTCTAAAATTTCCGCTTAGGAAAAAAATTCTTTTAAAATTTTCCCTTTTTTTTTTTTTTTTTTTAGTTTAGACAAATTCTATAACCTGCATTTTATTTTTAAATAATTTTAAATATTTTTATTTATTTATTTCTGATAGTAAAGACTCTCAGCGTAGCAAATATTCTCGGTGACATAAATAATACTGGAGTAAAATAAGATGTTTGGAAATGAAAGTAATTTGATGTTTAGAATTTATATTCTAGAGAACTGAAAAGTTGTTACCGGGATTGATTGCTGAAGGTGATGTACAAACATATATACGCGATGTCGGCCTGAAGAATCTAGGAATATAAAGTGAGTGCAATGAATAACTATTCCTGAATAACAAGTATGAAGTAAAAATAGATATGTGCTTTTTGTGCCTTTTCTGGCCCTGACATAAGAAGAATTACTATGGGTTTCATAATTCTGTATTATGACATCATTATATTACATCCTTAGCAATTTGGAAAGGAAAAAAAAGTAACAGAAAGAAAAAATCTAAGATAACACTTTAGTGCAGAATTTGCCCATTCTTATAGGTACCTCCAAGTCAAAAGAAAATATTGGCAAAACAGGATTTTTATTTTATTGGCTACTTTGACACTGGCAATGCAGAAGTCAGAAATTGCCTGAAATCTACCCAGTAAAATCACCAAAATTCTTAGAAAATGTGTGAATTTAAGTTCTGCCTTCTAGCACCAGTGTTTCAGTGTAGTATGTATTTTTTGTTGATAAAAGATGAGGCACTTGCAGTGTGTTCATTTTTATGCAGAGTGAACCTATTTTTTGACATGTACTGATAATGGGAACTAATGCCTTGTGAAAGGGCATTTTCTTTTATGAACTTATTATCCACTTTCACTAATAAATGCTTTCTAGTGATACTGCAGACCTTTTTATCATTACCTACACAATATGTTCAGGATCAGTGCGCAGGCTGTTGCAGCAAACCTTTGTCAGAAGTTTTTTTTTATTTCAACAGCCCTCAAAAATAATTAATCATTTCCAAGTTATGGTAGAAATTTAAAAGAATAAGAGGAAAATAAGGATTTTCAGCATTATGGATTTTTTCTTAAATTAAACATGGTGTTCCATATTGAAAATGCCAACTCTTACATCTGTAGAGTTAGATTTTCCTTCGTATAATTGCATTTGTTACTTCACTAGCAAAGGGGTTGCTCTGATTTGTAAGTGCTGAGCACACAAGCCAGACATAGGACGGGGTGAGTGTACCCGTGTGCGTACTGAAGTGTTCAGGGTAAAGAGACCATGAAGGACTGTGCCATCAATTTCAGTTGCCAACTGACCAATAAAGTACCTTTTTGTTATTATTTTTATATATTGAAGCTAGTTTTCATTAAATATCATGCTTCGGATATTACATATTGTTCATAAATTTTATAGGCACAAAGATTCAGATCCTTTGGTACTTTTGTATTCTTTGTGCTATCTTCAGCCGTGATGTATTTTTGAAGTTGTTTGGCAAAATATTTTACATACAGTTCTTACAGACTGTTTTCCATTCAGACAACCTACAGACTGCACAGAAGAGAACTTTCTGATGTATAAAAAGCTATATAGTTCTTTCCAGAATTCAGATCCCTTGTGTAGCTTCTTTTAGATTTTTTTTTTTCAGATCCCACTGGATATTGTAGATGACAGTAACACGAAGGGGCCCTTCCGTCCATTACTCTTAGGTAACATGTTAGTATACCTGACTACCTGAATTCTGAATTGCCCTGGCCACTGGACATCTAGGAGTGTCGTCCACAATTCTAGGTACTTGTTGGTAGAGTAAGAGAGTTTGAGCGTTCCAAACATCTTTATTTTTACCTTTTCAATTAATGCCTAATGCCTCCTGCTTGCCTTTTCTTGACTTCCTAATCATCTTTAGTTTTGTTTCACCTATAAATGCGGGATTGAGCCATTACATTTACAGCAAAAATGCACTCCAGATTAAAAAGGAAAGAAGAAAAGAGAAAAAATAATTGATTAAAAAGTTGTATAAATGAAGTTTCTTATTATTTTTCTTTAAATAATGAATTATTCAGTGTTTTGGTGTTAATAATTTAACAGAACCCAAAGTAAGATATCAGCAGGACGTATGTGGGATGGGTGGTAGTTCAAGTCTGATCTAAAAGGCTTGCCTTTGTATTGAAGTTGGGTTGAAGCTTTGATCTATTTATAATGAGTATTCTAAGGGTTTACTAATTATTTTAAACCTGAAGAGAATCTCACAGTCCATTTTTCAGTTGGAAAGGAACCAAAAATAAACCTTGCTGGAAGGTAAAGGCAGAAAGTCATAAAGTTCAGGCATGTTTTTTAAAGTTAAGGCACGACCGCCTACTGGCTATAATTTCTGATAAGTTTGGGGGGAAAATGTATTTTCTGTCTGCTTTTTTCATTCTGTAGCATAAGGAAGTTTTCTGAGGTACTTCTAACTTCTGACTAGAGATACGGCATCTTTTTATATTCTACCCATTAAAAAAGTTTGTAGCCATAAAGTTGAAATGCAGAAAAAGTATTGTGGGTTTTTTTTATTGAAATTATATTTAGACAAATTGTGTATCAATTTCAGTTACCTACCACATTTAATCTATTAACAAACTAAGTTAAATAACATACTTCTTTATGAGGAATTGCAGGACGGTAATCCATTTATTGGGGGAAACTATATAAAATGTTCATGACTACACAAATACAACTTTAAAAAGAAATCTGATTTTATCACTGCTTAGAACATTGACCATGCTTTGAGAGGTTTTTCTGGAAACCGGGTAGTTGTGCCTGATCCATATTTAATTCCATCTTTAAAGGCAATATACTTATTCCACTTTGTTAAAGTTTGATTGTACAATGATTTTGTCATTCCTCAATGAAAAAAAATTTAATTTTTTCAGATACACAGAACACAAGTATAAATTGCTAAGATGACAATTATGGCACAGCACTGACAGTAATCAGGGGGATATAACCAAGTCCTGCAGCTGTACGTCTGTAAGCACTGCAGCATGTAAGATGCACAGCCCTAAGCTGGAAATTTTCAGTGTTTGAGGGTTCATATAAATATTCCTCAATGCACTAGTAACAAGGCTAGGGAATTGATACGTATTTGCATCACAGAAAGCAGAAACTCAAGTAAACAGTTCTGTAGATTCTGGCTTTGAATCAGTCATTTTTACATCTGGAAGCTGTGGAAAGTATTTGTTTTATGCAGACGTTACTTTAACTTGCTAAGGTGAGTCTGCCTGAGAACACATACCGTCATAAAAAATAGCATTGTTCCTGACCACACAATGGTGTGTTTCACTGTGGTATTAACTGCTATTTAGATCATGTGAGAAATATTTTTTTTTCCCATTTGCTAGGGAATTTTCCCGTTTTCGAGGGGTGCTGAATAGTTTAATGAATCTATAATACATACAAAATACTTTTTTTCCCTTGAATCAGTACTTGGGATTAAAGGTGAACCTCTTTTCATGGTTCAAATCATTTTCATTAGTAGAAAGGAAAAACATGCCCAATAAGCCTGGTACTGCGAAGAATTATTTAAAATAGTTCTGAGGAGCAATTTTTGCCTTTTCAATTATGCAAAGTGCTCATCAAGTTTTTGTCTTTGGTAATCTTTGGCTGATATTAAAAAACTGACACAGACTTCTTGACCTGACACAAATGTAATAGCTGTGAAGGCTTTTTTTATACCTTTACCCTGGCACAAGATTAAAGAAATGGAAGTACTGCATTCCACAAATCAAGCTCATACTTACACCTGTATCTTATCCTCGCGATTAAATTTTTATAGAATCATAGAATAATTCACGTAGGAAGGAACCTTGGGAGTTTCTAGTCCACCCTCCCCCTGCTCAGAGCAATGTCAGCACTGAACTCAGATCTGGTTGCTTTAGGCTTTGTCCAGCCAGGTCTTAACCTGCACACAGAGAGATTCCGCAACCTCTCTGGGCAATGCTTAATTATCCCAAGGGGGTTTTTTTTGCCCCAATAGCCAGCCAGAACCTTCCCTGTTTCAGTTTATGAGCCTGTTTCTTGTTCTTTCTCTGTGCACCTCAGTAAAGGGCCTTTCTTTGTCCTCCTGGGATTTTTTCCATGCCACTTCCTTTCCTGCTTGAACTTTGTGCTGCAGGCAGAAAGACTTTTTCCCTACAGACAGAGGCAGAGGTGCAGAGTTCCTATTGTCTGTCTTCACTTTCATGTCCTGTGTGTGTCCTCTTTGTACTGCAGCTCAGTCATGAGTTCCCTGGGAAACCAAGCAGGTCTCCTGGCATATCTGCTGATTTTCCCGGGTTATCGGAATGGAGGATTCTGCTTGCAGAAGGCTGCCCTTAAAGGTCTGCCAGCTTTGTGGAGCTCCTTTTCCTTTCGGAACTGCCTCACGCAGGATCTCACCCACCCGAAAGAAATCCCCGCCTAAACTGAAGTCTGTCCTCTGAAAGTCCAGGGTCTGTACCCTGCTACTTGCCTTCCTTTGTCCCCTCAGGATCCTGACTGAATAGCAATTCTAGACTGCTATAACGCATCGAGTAATATACAGGGATCTCTTAATTAACATACTCGTATAACTAGACACATTTTACCAAATTCAGTGAGGTGTAGCTATTTTCTGGTAATTAATTACTGATTGATCATTTCAGAATTTGTCACTGGACCTAGATGGAATAGATAATGAGACTGCTTGTTACAAATTCAAACGAATCTAGATCTAAGTGGAACGTATACAAAAAAGAATATTAGAATTAGACCTAACCAATCACTTAATTAGTAAAAAGCTGTTAACAAAAAAGGTCTTTCAATGTTCACTCAGAGGACTTTAAAGCCCATGAGTTGTGTAACACATACACTGGGTCCGTGACTGGTCACTGCCGCAAGTAGAGTTACTCACTGTCATCAAATTTAGCATTCAGGGGACAAAATTTGCAATGCCATGATATTGGAGACCATTTATGCCTTTTATACAACAGAATTTTTGCTATGCAAATATTTTGGCCTGATACCAGATCAGGAATACTGTAACAGCGAATCTCTCACAATGTCAAAATTAACATGGACTCCAGTTGAACTAGGGCAATGGAAGTCTTGTCCAACTCAATGGAAGGTCAATACAAATCAAAATAATATATTTATTATTATTAAACAGTACAGGCTGTACTGTTCTTTAATTATATCTCTATGTCATTGGCTCTACTGGGATTATACTGAGGTAGACTCTGTTTTGGTTCATTTAAAATATTTTTGTATAAAAAACAGGACAAAGACTGGAAGAAGGAGGATCCTATTTTTCTCTAACGGAAAGAATATTTATTTCTTTCATTTAGTTTTTCAATCCTTTCTGTTTTTGCTAAAGTCAGTAGAAGAAGAGATTTTTAAAGCTCGTAGCATCCTGTCTGAATGACATGCAACCGGAAACCATATAGGATAAACCACAGCACTGAATAGTCATTATCTATTGTGTAAAAAGCATACTTAATTCTAATATATTGTGATTAACTCTAGAATTTACTGGTGAATCCAGACCAGCTGTAATCTACTAGCTAAGTAATACACAATAAAATGGAGTTTTTTCTTCTCTGCTCCTTGTTTTGCCAACACAGTTGACATGCAGAAAGGGACACATGGCTTCTAGCTTGTACGCATTTTCCTTGGGGTTGTGGTAATTTGAGTCTGAACAATGATTCAATACATTGTATATAGAAGATACCAATAGCCAGGACATATGCAAAAACCTTATTCAGAGCTTATTTAGCTGTTCTAAATGTTTGAATGTGAACTTTTAGGCCACATCTCTCTGTCTTATCATATGGTGTGTTCTAGTACAACAGCAATTTTCCATAGTAACACATGAAAAATATTTCAATGTTTATTATTCGTCTCAGTACAAGAACACATTCATTCACATTTAAAAAATAAATATTTTTTTTCCCCACCATGGCTTATATATATACTGGCAATACAGAATACCTTCTGACAGCTTTTTTTGTTGATGAACACAAGATTTCATGCAGGCATTCAGTGACCATGGGAATATTCTCTGTTTAGAAGAAGAAAACCTTTTAAAAACGTTAAAAGCAAGAAATTCATAAAGAACTGAGGTTTATTTCTTACTATCTAACATAAATAAAAATACTTACGTGTAAAAACAAAATGGAAAAAAAAAAAGAGATGCTTACATACCAGTGAGGACTGAAAGTGTAAGCAACGTATACAAATAACTTTCAAAAAACCAGCCTACTTTCTTTCTGTATTTACCATATTTAAGCTCCCTGAAGACTGCCATAATTAGTTTTCTGCCTTACAAGTAATTATGAGCACCTGTAATTTAAAAAAATATTTGTGCCTGAGATATGATCCCTTGGGTATTTTTCTTTCAGAACCTTCCTCATTTGCCATTTGAAGTTCTTTTCCACTAACTTCTACTCTTGGGATACTTTAAATGGAATGAAATGTTCGTCTTCAATTACTTTTAAAAGCAGATGAGACCTGAAACAACACTGACAATGTTTTTCCTCCCCATGATCACTTTGGAGTGAATGTCACAGGTTTGGGATAACTGATTACTACCCTATGAGACAGGGAGATAAATGAGTAGCCTTGAAAGGGTTTCGTAAGGATTCACATTCAAGTCCTCTGAAAATTTCAGAGCCATAGCAGATGGCAACAACATATGGGTCGGTATTAATTGCTCTTCATAGTTCACTCCATTATGGCCACATATTTTAAAATAACTATAATGTAACCAGAAATGTCGCAAGATGGCTGCATAGAAACTGTCTTGTTGCGGACCTTTGGATCAGACCCTTGTGCTACAGGGTATCTAACTCATGTCTTGATGTCCTACGATGGGAACAGGATGGTGGTTCCTTTCAAGACTCTGTCCCGGGGGCAGCTCTTAGTAGCTACGCAGTGACAGAGATACGGATTTTACAAGTAGCTGGATCTTGAGGCAGATTTTTGTTAAGGGATGGTACGTCAACACTTTGTGTTTTTCCACTGTTCTGCTCCACCCTTTCTCAAAATAGACTGTGTATCACTCTGGGAATTATGCAATACCACAAATCAGAAGGTACTTTAGACAAAGAAAACCCCAGCATTATGTTCCTCTGCTCTTCCTTCTGCTTGGATGTGTAGCAGGTCAAACTCTACAGAAATAAATCTTCCATACCTGAATGTTGGCATTAGTTTTAAGCCAAAAGATTTCCTCAGAAAGAATTATTTAATAGTAATTTTACTTAATGCAAGAAACAGACAGAATAAGCCATGAAGTCTACAAAGAATTGCCCATTAATTTGACAAACCTAAACCGCTGACTATCTGAGAAAAGAATTTGATTCAGTTTTTATTCTAACACTGTATTGATCTTAGAATGATCTTAGCATTCATTTCGGTACAGTAGACCAATGACTGAATTTTGTGTGTTTTCTTTTTCTGAAGATATTTTACAATTTCTCTGTGCACTGTATCCCCAGTGCAATCTAATGGAACTACTTCTTCATATAGGCGAATTCTCAGTGATGGGACAAAAATCACTGAAATTGATTTGGTTTAAAAAGCACTTTGGTTTAAAGGTTGTCAGATACAGTATATTCCCCTAAATTCACATGAGGATTAGTAAGTGTCCTTAGAGGACAGAGATGTGGGGCCTTAACCTGCGCGTAACATACAAAGCACAGGACCTATAAAGTCTTCCCAGGCTCTGGACAGAATGTCCATCATGGGAATTTTCTCAGTTTGTGCTGATAAGGAATTCAGAACTTTCCACTTTTGCATCCTCCTTTTGGAGAAAAAAATCCCAATTGCACAAGCTTAAAGGAGACTCTTGCTGGCCCAATCTTCAGTCAGGCTGACCGGGAGACCAGAAGTCAACAGCTCCAGTTGTACAGCTGAGAAAAAAACCTAACTGGCTCTAATATTCATTTTCATCCCTGCTTTAATCACTGTTAAAGAAAATGGAAACTCTATATTCTCGGAGGGCAAAAAACATTCACTGTTTTGAAGTTACAGCATTTTCAGGATTTCTCTGCCTTCCATAACACATTAATACCAAACTAAGAAAAGGTTAATTAATACCAAACCAAGAAGTAGAGTATGCTTCAGAACGCCCTTCCCCTATTCTGTCATGCAAATACTTTACAAGAACAGGAATGGTATAAAGCTATTTATATCAGCTCTATGCTTGGCTCAGAAATTACCTATAGAAGAAGGTCTTTTCAAGGAGCAGTGCCCATTCCCTTTAAGGCCCGTTAACGTTTTCAGCTCCACCTGCTTACATTTGACCTTATTAAAAAGACCGCATTCAAACAAAGGGGAACTAATCTAGATTTCTCAACAAGAATAAAAATGAAAGCAATCACTGGCTTTTCAACACTTGCAATGGTCTTGGCTGGATATGCTCACCTTGTAATTGTATTTTCCCAAGAGCCTTTCCCACAAAGAAGAGGCTGGGGTGCTATTGTGATGTCAAATCTGACTCACTGTTACAGTTGCTATTAAAAGTTAGCAGCTGTAATTAGGGGAGAATTTTGAAGCTGCAGTGTTGTATTGTCAGTTGTAACAGCTTTTAATTATCTTATATTTTTCTTTAAAGTGATCAGCTTTGCAGAAGTTGAATGTGCTTTTATCATTTTTACTCTGGAAATGAGCTGACACGTTTAATATAATTTAGATAGAAATGCTGTTACTGCAGAAAACAATTGGAATCTGTGAACTTTTTAAAGGATTTTGAATGCAGGAGACAGCCATAGGGGCTTAGAGGGATTTTGCCATCATCCAATTAAAATAGTCCTCCATTCTCCTTAATACTATTCTATCTGGTCTTAAAATGCGTAAGACTAATTACATTAGCCCACAGAGGCTTGCATGGCTAATACTATTGGCCATTTCCTCAAATAGAAGAGTTATAAATGATTAAGCACTTTACAAATAATACCGGAGTTTCTACTGCAGGTCTAGATTTGATACATAGATCTGCTGTCATTTTTACACTCCGCTTGCAGCAGCGTATGGTACTGGTGCTTAGAACAGATGCCAATGTTGAAACTGCAACAGCCAATTCTATTGTCCCTCCAGCCGACGTTAGTCCGTCAGGAAACCAAAACCTTTTGTTGCTATTTCTATTCTAGTCTTACGCTGAGGATAGAAAGAATAAAGACGGAGCCTTATAGATTAGCCTTATAATAGGACAAGCCTTGCTATGCATGACTTCGCTCCCTTGAAGTCCCTTCACTTGTATTAGAAAAAAAAATTAGTTTTCCCAGGAAGGACCCTGGTTTTTCAGGACCTGACAGAATGCAGTTGGTGCAGGATCTACTTGTGAAAGAGTCTGGGTGAGCAGAGTACCCTGTGGCAGGCAGCAGTCTAGAGCTGAAGCAGCAGCTACAGCTGAAGAAATACTGTACAGTATTGTCGGGTCTGGCAGGCAGCATCCTTGTCAATATGCATGAGCACTCAGATGAATGAGAGAACCTGTCACCCAAGGGATGCTACACATTGATGACAACAACCAGTCAAAGGTCCTCTACTCTAACATGTAGTTAGATTAAGTTCTTTTACAGTTGTCACTCTGAAAGAAGGAAAACTGCTAGGCAGCAAAGGACAAGCAGCATCGGTAGGGCAGCCACTCTTGCAGCCAGTATTGATGTTTTCACTTCTTGGATCCTGCTTCGTAACCGATTCCTCAGGACTGGAAAAAGTGAAAATTCTGACAACTTCAGAAGCCCCAGCAAACCTGAAAATCAATCCTTGTGATTGTCCACTGAATCCCCATTAGAGACCAATTTAGACCATGATTCTTATTTCTGGGAATGCCATCTCACCCCAGTGTGTTGGTATTAGATTGTATTGTTTTATTACATTTTAATTTCATATATTGTAACGTTCATATCCAACTAAAAATCCACCATGGGATAGTTTCATGGTCATGTCATGATCTGGTTCATGTACTCTGTTTTTCATTATGCCAGACATTACTAGTTCTATCATACAGATCCCAGATTCTTTAGGACAGGGGATAAATAATGGTTCCATTTGGTTTCTTTGCTGTTATTAATGTTTGAGTAGGAATGATGCCTTTCAGATCACAAAAGCAGAAGTAATTAATCAAGCAGGTATGGATGGGTGTCCTTTATCCTTCCAATACATGACTACTGTACATTAAGAGATGGGTAGAAAGACTGTAACATTTCAGAAAGTGTAATTCCTTTTCCCTGTGAAACTCCAAAAAGCTCACAAAATGCTAGAGGGGAACTTTATTGTTCCCAACCTAATTTTAGATAGGACCTGAAATTTGGCAAATGGGAGCTTTCATTTACCAAAGAATGAAAGACTATTTCCTTTCAAACATGCTCAGAATTTACTTCCTGTTTTAGGCAGGTCTAACACTTTAGAGTGTTTGGGGTTGGGTGTTTTGTTTTTGTTTTTTTAAATAATATAAATGCTCATTAAAGTAAATCTCATCAGTAGTAAATGCAGTGCAATCTAAATGGTGTTGGATAGTATTGTACAGTTATATGGTCACAGTCACCTACAGAGTGTTGAGTATCTTGGGAAAAGAAAATCTCTTAACTATTCCCTTGAGGTAGATTTGTAAGTAGCGGGCATGTTCTCTTAAATTTTGCTCTAATGCTCAAAAGGAGTTTATTTCACTGAATGCTTTTCGTTATTTCTTTTCCATATAAGCAGTGTATATAGACACACACATATATACCAGCGTAAGTCCTAAATAAGTTTATCAATTGAACCAGAAGATTCAGGGTATTATGCTTTCCAGAGTAAATAGGTTTTGGAAAAAATATTTAACTCGACTTTTAACAGCAGTGGATGTGATATCCAGCACTGGAGATACATCTCCCAGTGCTGTGGGAACCTAAGGTCCACTGAAGTTTAGCAGGATTAAAGCACTGGTTCTGACTATACCATTTTGTGATGTGACTTACTTTCACAGAGGCATGTCAAATTAGAATATTTAGAAATTGGTCTATAGAATCTGAGTAAGAAAATACTTTCAGTATCTTTTGATAACTTTGAACATAGCCTTTCCACAGGCTTAAAAATCTCCCTAGTCCAAGGAAAGCACTAAGGGTAACTTAAAATCGAGTAAAGAAGGCAGAAGTCTTTTTTTCTTTGAGGGACTACTGGCTGCTTCTTGAGAATAATGACTTTTCATTCCAGTGTACAGGAAAGCAGGATAGTGCCAAGATGAAACAGAAAGCTTAATAGGTACTGTATCTCTTGATGTTTATGTAAACTTTGCCAAAAATCTTAAAAGAAGCTGAATTGGACTCTAAAATACTGACAAAAATGAAATTAGGAGGAAATCCTCCTTCCAATGGTATTACCAGATCTGTCATTCGCACTATTAAAATCCTACACTATTCTTCATTTTATTAGATTAAAATAGAAATCACGTGTCCAAGAATAATGGGAAATCTTACTTGTAGAAGAAGAATGGCATTTATTTTTTCAGCAACAGACTGAAATAATTGAAATCCTACAAGTAGCTTGATTACTTAGAAAATTAGCTTTTAAAGAAAAGAATTTGATCTTTCTTAACAAGAAAAAGATGCATATATCCCATATTTAAATTTTTGCAGGAAACTGTCACAATCTTACTTGGGGAGAGGTGGAACTTAATTCTCTATTATTTTTGCAGAGTTTTAACATGGCAACATGATTTTTAATTCCGGGTGACTAAGGGTACAGTTACTTCTTGCAAAACACTTAAGGTCATTATAGAGTACTTGTTATTGTTAGGCACTAGGTGGCCTGCTTGCTAAAATATAGTCATGAAGACTTACACAAAGACAATGAGCAAAAGCACCGAGTGAAAAATAAGTAAATAAAAATGCGTCTTTAATTTCTACTAGAGGATGATGTATTTAAACTATATCTGACACAAAGTAACATAAGCATGGAAATCTGCAGACAGTGCAACCTACCTAAAACTAATTTAGCATGCAATTATTTTGTTCTTGTCTTGCAGACAATATTTAGTTCCTCTTTGTATGTTTGCTTAAGGAAGACCAGTACCTCACTCATACTTAGAGTGAAAACATTCTTCTCTTACCCAGCAATGTCCTAACAGTGTCAGCATCACCAAACTATCTATAGCTGCATGTGCCTCTTTTTTTCTTCCCACTACTATAAAAGATCAAAGTGTCCCACTGAAAGACAGAATACTTCCTGGTTTAGGCACGTCTAACACCTTGGAGTGTTTTGGTTTTTGTTTGTATATTCTCCAAATCATAAGATCTTAGAAGCTAAAAACTGGCATGCACAATGTAGTAGCAGCATTTGTTTTAGAAATCTAAAGGGTTAGTGTATTATGCTGAAAAATACGAAAAGGGTCAGTGCTATTTATTGTTTCTAAGGAGCAAGTATAACAGCTAACATTTGAGGAGTTAGCTGTACACTTACACTCAATCTTATCTCAGCAATCTATAGAAAACAATAATTAAGAACAGTATGCAAACAACACCTTGCTGGGAGGTTTTTTTGGTTTGGTTTTTAGTAACTGAAGACTAGATGAGACCTGTGTTCTTAGAACACTGCAGCCTGAGTCCTGTGCTAGAACAAACCATGCTCACCTAGGTTTTTCTGATGTTTTCCTTTATTGGTCTGTGACTCGTTATTGTCTCCTTAGGATATGTGGTGACTTGCGGTGGTGTTCAGTTTGAGCTTTTGGACATTGATTTTAAAAGAAAAAGTATTGATTTTATTTATTTAAAATGTAATGAAATAATCATTTCAATAACAAGCCTTCATTAAAAATAGTTTTACTGTTCAACTGAATGGCTAAATAATTAACCACAGCTTTATTTCAATATGATTATTCACCTTCTTAATTTCAAGTCAAATGCAAGACTAATGAGATGGCTGAAATTCTAATGATTATTTTATCTATCATTGATAGAAGTCTAAAAAATTAGCAGTCAAGGAGAGTGCAAATCTTCTCCCGTTCAGCAGAGACTATGCAGAGAAGTCTACATATATGAACCAAGGAATGGAACATAATCTGCGTTCTAGGGAACACTATTTTGGTCATCAGCTTGGAAATTAATCTTGCAGATATTTTCCAACTGAATTGCCCTAATGTCTCTGTTATAAAACAAACAAATGAATAAACAACAGAAAGCTCCAGTGCGCCAACTTCTAATTGTATAAGAAAGGGCATCGTGCAGCTAGTGAAATTCCTTGCTTCATTTTTTCCTGAAATCACACAAATTTAAACAATGGATTCCGATGACCGATTGTATTTTTCTAGGACAGAAAAGCTGTTTCAACTGATACTTGTGTGCTTTAATCTGAGTAAAAGTAGAGCACACCAGTAAATATATGGCAGAATGTAGTGTGTTCCATGAAAACATTATTCTTCTTTTTTTCCCCTACAAGAAAACATTGCATCCCAATAGAAGAGGAACTACAAGTACTTTGTATTTTTCGATTTGATCACAAACTGTGTGCCTCCATATTTCAGCCAAGTCTGAGCTTGAATCTCTTGAATTGATTTTAAAGAAATCAAGACTTGGCAGCATCCCTCAGGTTATGGCGAATGATTCTCCATTTAAAACAACACAGCATCCGTCCACACTAAGGAACAACATGCCTCCTCAAACTCCGTCAAAAAAAGATGCGTGGGCACACAATAAAAAAAACCAAAACCAATCCTATCACTAATGCTGGTAGTAGCAGTAGTGAACAAACTACTGATGATATACGCGCTTCTACTGATGCACAGAGAAACATCACCGTGAGCCATCAGACTGCCCCTAGGAATTCATTGTCTCTGGAAATCAGAAAATAGGTGTAACGTACTGGGTCACATAAAATATAGTGGAATTTTATTAGGCAAATAGACCTGCAAACCTAAGACGTCATATCATACACTTTTTATATACCGGCATGTTTGAAAAAATTTGAAGTACTTTCAAATATACATGGGACTAACATCATTAAATTCCAGGAAAGCATTCCGGTAATCCTGTTAAACCTTCCAATGTTTTGTCCCTAATGATTATGTTGTAATAGAAATCGTGGCTACTTTTTAGTATCACAATACCTTAATGCTTCAAGTTCCTATACCAGAATACAACATTTTCTTTGGGAAATTTGCTCCAGTGCACTTAATACATATTGCATATAACGCAACACTGGAATTCTGGCAGATTTTAGTAACAGAACAGCAAGTCTTCTTAACTAAATATGCAGGGTTTGAATTTTCCAAGTTCTGCGAATCAATTTTACTGGAAATCATTAGTTCTGATTGACAGTTACATTGTTAGAGGTTAAAGACTTGAAATGTTATTATTTTCTCTATTCATTTAATCACAAATCAATATTTCTACTTCTTATACCAGTAATTGATGGAGCAGTTAATCTCATCACTGTTGTTCTTCTATCTTGAGAAACAACGTATAATTATGTCCTCGTGTCACTTGCGTTGATCTTGCTTAAGTCATCCAAAACAACTTCTGCATATAAAGAAAAACACCCTTTTTCTTGGTAGGTCTTACATTTGGAGGCATAATTAGCTGCTGTAAAGGAACAGTCTATCTGATGTGTTTTCATGACATTTCTACTACAACCCTAATACAAATGTCTAATTCCAGAAATAACCAAAAAGGTTTTGGTAATTTCTAGTTGATGGAAACAAGCAGTCACCAAAATGTGAAGGATGATAAAACTTACAAATGATACAGTGTTTAATACAATTCCATGTTATTCAAAGATTCTCTGTGTTTTGATGACTTAAGCTAACAGGCTGGTATGTGTTTTGTGGTGGGTTTTGTTCTCTTTATTATCTTTCTTACATAAAACAATAAGCTGTTATCAAGTGGTGAAGTCAACTCCATTTATATGCAAAACTAGCCTTTTCACTTGGGTTTGTGGAGTAGGGACAAGACCTAGACAAAACAGAGGAAGAAGAATATACATCTATTTGAAACTTTAATCTAATCATTATTCACAATATTCCTTTAAGATTTTTCCACATTTAATTCCTACTTTCAAGAACAAATTCTATTGTCTTCAAAAATGTTCTGTGCAGTGTACCAGTAATGATAAAATACATAATGGACCCATGATATTGTGTCAGAAAATGCACTTCAGTATGATTTTTAAAAGCTTTTTCATGAACATTAACGATCTGCAGTACTCTGATATACAGATGTACACTGTTGTCCTTATTAATGTAGTTATGACTTCCGCCCCTGCACCCCCAAAAACCTTTTGAAGCTGTTCATCCTCTGGCATTATGTCAGAAGAAGAATGGATGAGAAATAGTATCCCAGAGGTTTCTGTCCTACATTACAAGCCTGAGCCTATGCCACATCACTTGTATCTTGACATCACTGACACTAGGCCGGCCACACCGAGTCAACGGATGTACAGATTTCGAGCTAGAAATATTTTGTCCATGTTACAGAACCCCTTTTATTTCATCCTAATTGCTGACTCGTTTCAGTGAGGAGGCAGTGAAGAAATGCAAATGCATTTTCTATTATTTCAGTACAAGTCTGTGAAGAAACTATAGTATCTTTATAAAGTTTATGGAGCTAGGCAAAACTTTAAAAATCAAGTTTCCTGAGATTATGTTAAGCATCACCTTTACCGTGGCAGGCTTCAGTCAAGATCATAGCTTGTTTTGATCTGGCCTGACATTTGTAATAAAATCTAAAATTTAGTATTCAATGCTGACATGTAACAGTCTATGCAATTATTTAATAAAGTTCTGTTGTTGAGATACGTAGGCTCCTTCACTTTATGCTTAAGTTAAGGCATTCGATTTCCAGAGCTATAGTTCCAGCAAATTTTGTAAACCCTACAGAAGATGCCACTATGGCATCTGTGGGCTTTCAAGCAATCTAACAGACAATTGTTGACCAGATCCTCCACCTTTTAAACCATGTTTACTATACATGTAAACCAAAATTTAAAGTACAGAATCAGGCCCTGCACATCAAACTTCTGTAACACATTTAAAAGTATTCTTAGAATTCTGCTTCATCCAATTCTGTGACTCTTTTTACTATTTTTTGTATGACCAGTCTGACTAAATTTTGGTAGCTGCTTTCTCCCAAGTCTAAACAGCTATGCTCCATCATTTCCACTGGATAATTTAGTTTTCAGCCCCCTTTCCGGAATCACTTTAGAGTAGTGCCTCTGGCACAGAATTTCAGTGCTTTGAGAAGCAATCCGTGTGTTTTCAATCTCTACAGCAGTTTGGGGATCTATCAGGATGAGAGGTGCTATGCGCTAGAAAGTATTTTACCAGAACAGTTAGATCGTTCCAGTGTCATGCTGTTGGGTATTGTTTGGGCTTTTGTTTTTAAATAACAGAGAAGGATACTTCACGTTTTGGTCCACATAAACTACAGAACTAAATAAGTATTTTTCTTATATATCAATAAGGCATGATACTTTTTATTATTAGGAAATTTCTTAAAAATTCACGACTTCATCTTTCAAAAGTTGGTATATATTTAATAATGATGCATGTGCTAATATTGAGTTATTGAAAGTTGAGTCCTACTCCAGTATACAAAGGATTAAGATAAACTTTGTTGCAATTCATGCATAATTTGCTATACATCTTTTGTTTGGAAGTTACATCAAATACTGTGAAAAAAAAACCCTGCAGCAAGCACAATATAACTTAATTATTATTGTTATTACTATGTTTTATTACTTGAACTGTATCAATATATTGATCCAAAGGTCATTTCAAGCTACAAATGTAGTAAGGAGAGAACGTCTCCTTAGGAAGGCTGAAGAGCAGCAACAGGTAATCAAAGACAGAGTTGGGCCACAAGGAGATAATCAAATTATATTACTGAATTTGATTGAATATTAAATACATATCTACTCTGTGTTATAATATCATAAGAGAAAAATTCATGCTCTTAATAATGTAAGATATGAATTAGTAAGGCTTGATCTTAATCCTTCTAACTGTAACCAGCTGGGACTAAACTCTGACGCATTTGGTCTCCCACTTAAATCACGAGAAATCTTTTATTAAACCGCTTTTCATTTTATTTTATATACATTTATTTCCTATAGCTAGTAGAGGAAAAAGGGTGTTTTCACTTCTTCGTCACGCAGAATTTTTCTAAAGTCACACTACACTGCAGCTGCTATCGCTGACACCTTTTATGTCTACAGCACCTTTCGCTTTGAGCAATCCCCAAAGCGCTTTGTAGACTCTAAACACAGGGATTTTTTTCCTCCTACCACTGAGAGCCTGTACCAACAGCACTGCACTGAAGTGGCTTTGGAAAAGATGCTGGGAATAACCTCTCCTCCTAAACCTACACAGCACCGGCGTTTACATAGGCCAGCCTGTGGTAACTCAGGCCCGAACGTGCAGAGAATTTGTAAGTACTTATTCGTGTAGAAGTTTACCAAAAAACGACAGCCTCTCCTAGCCTCAGTTTTCCTCACTGGCATATGACCCTGTGCCACAGGTTCTGCCCATGAGGTTCCCTATTTACCATGTCTTTACTTTGGTGAGGTCGCGCTGCTCCATTAAGCGNCCGCCGCCGCCGCCACCACCACCATTATCATCATCGTGGTCATGAGGGGGCGAGGAGAGCGGGTTGGCGGGGGGTTTCCACGTTCTTCCCGCAGTTTGTCAGTTTCTCTCCCCGCACCTTCCAAAGCTAAAGGCGCCGGCCTTGTCCTTGTGTTCAGGTAACAAAAAATAAAGGGTTTTCCTATAAACCGCCTGAGGGCTTGTGGAGGGAGCGATAAGCCCTTAAACTGGCTGGGGTGAGGGCAAACCTACGGGTTTGGTTTATATTCTGATACAACTTACCTTCGGGTTTTGTTTGCCCTTGGAAAAGCCTTGCTCTCCCATCGTGTTCTCTTAGGAGAGTCTTATGCACTGCAATGTTTTATTCCTGTAGTTTGTTTAGATAGGGTTAGTTAGCTAAAAAATGTGTGGTTGCTTCCCTGTTACTTGGACTCATACATAAAAATAGGATAAATTTCCTTCCAGCACTTGCAGTTAGCTCTCATGTTCATGCTTCTCCAGCCTTGAGTTTATGACTTACAAATATGTAGTCTTATGTGTTGTAGCCTTGTTACGTGTGGCAACTTTAGATAAACATGATGATTAGACTGTTAGTTGGCGAGACACATGGTAAGGTATAGAATAGATGAATTTTACATTTTAAACTCTTGACTAGTACTTTCTAGTTTGAATGTCATTTACATTTAAGCTACCTTTAAGAAAAACAAAAAATCCCATATGAAAATTAGTAGTTATGCTGCTAATGGATGAAAACCGCACTGTTTCTTATCTGAAGACTTCTGTGGACACTATGCTACTGTTAAAATTTTCTCTTTTGCTGTAGTGTATAAACCTCTGCTTGAAGGAAATAGATTGAATAGAGACATTTTGCTTCTGTGAAGTGTTCGCAAAGATGAATGTAAAATTGCCTGAACTATTTTCTTCCCATTTTACCGAGGAAGATGAAAATAAATTACTTGATGCTTAGGTAGTTACTAATTACAATGATAAGTAATGAAATACATTAGTTAAGGGCCATGTAAGTGTATGAATTTTGTATTTTTTAATGTGATCCTTTGTGAGCCTTACAACATGAGAAATGGAGCGATGTCCATTTCCAGATAGCCTAATGAGAGGACAAAGTAAACAAATCCGTGCATTGTTGCTGGGGTGTCCTGGTCCTGTTTTATGTAGGCGTGCTGATAATGTGCTGAGCAGAAATTATGGTGAGAGGTCACCTACTCTTTTTCTCTGAGGCTTAGAGTACTGTAAGAACTTATTACAAAAATCTGACAGTATTTTCACAGCCTTTTCTGCATATGTCATGCTGAGGCAGAGGGAAACTGACAGAAATATAAGAAAGTGATTGAAAAAGACGTGTATAGAAACTGTAAGGTTCTGGTATCATTTAAAATCTAATACATGAATCCTGATGCCTGGGAGAACTCCCCACTGCCACCCCCTTCAGGCATTTGATGCAACTACTGCAAAATTCCAGATACCCTGAGTTTAACAGGAATTATAAAACATAAGTAGAAGATTTTCCTCAAGTTGTGCTAGCTCACAACTTTTCTAAAAGAGAAAATGGCAAAATATATGTAGGTTTTGTTGGTTTTTCTGTAAGTTTTTGGGAACAGTCTTCTCACAAATGGAACTTTTGGTTAAATGAGAAGTGTAAGTGTAGTACCCTTAGCTCTGTGTTTTGAACTGAAGGGGGGTGGAAGAAGGCAGCTGATTTCTGCTACTCTAAATTAATGAAATGTTGTTATGTACATGGCTGGACTCTAGGCAGAATTGTGTTTAGTGTAAGTAGGTAATAGATAATGTAGCATTCAGCTGTGAGCAGTATTCCTATCCTTATTCACAAGTACTTGAATTGTTTTGTAGACACTGTGAAGTGTATTTTTCTGCTATTCAATAATGAAGGTTATTAACTGGCAGCAAGGCAGTGAAGGAAAATGCATTACGTATGAAACAGGTAATCCTGACAATTGCCGTTTCAACAGACTTGACACAAGTGACTAAAATCAGATTTACTTTCATTTTTAAATGAATAAAAATGTGTTTTAAGTTGAAATACATCCAACGATTGCATATGTGGCTTCACATAATTTCTCATAGTGATATCACATTCGCTTGCCAGTGGTTCATGAATGACTTTTCTTTTGTTTGCTTTAGCAGAGATTTGATTTTCACGTTTGAGGCATGAACAGATTTTCAAGGAACAAAGCTAGAGCAATTTTCAGTTGATTTGTAAAATGTACTAATGTATACAAACACACAAATAAGCCACTAAGAAAATAACGTTATGAATCATACCATTAATAACTTTATTTTTTGGGAACTGTTTTAGAACATCAGTCATTGAATTTTAGTGACTATATATTTGAATTTGTAGAGCAATGTTGTGTTAGCTTTAGAGTTGTTACTTCTAGCAGCTTTATAGAGGGTTTGTGTGTTGAGTCGGGGTTGGTTTGTTTGTTTCTATCTGTTCAGGTATCCCAGTGTTTGTCTCTAAAAAAACAGAACTAGCTGTGCTTATCAGGGAGATCGTCACCTTTTTTCCAAGGTTTCTGTTCTCAACCTTTAGCCTTCTATGCCCCTCTGGTGCAAAACTGTTTCACTGCTAATAGCAGCACTAATCTATTTTCTAGTGTTACTGGTACGTGAGTGAATTTGATACTGCGTATTCTCATAGTTTTTCTGAAATAATTGAAGGATACCGTAAAAATATTTGTGGAGTGGTTGCTAGATCCAAACATGGACTGTACGTACTGTTTTAATAAGCGACTAGCTTTACAGGGTTTTGTTTGAAATAATTAAAAGAAACTGCTCTTCAGGCCACACGTCAACGTGGTTGAGTTCAGTTTGTCCATTCAGCGTGCTGACTGCCTGTTGTGTATTTATTGTTCTGTTCCCAGCATCCTGATTCAAGTTTTAATGAGCACCCATCCTATTAGTTGCAGATTAATATCAGGAATATAGAATTCTGTGTCAGTAAGACTCTATCAGTTGCTTGTTTTGCACATGTTGGCTGCTTTTTCATGTGGCTGCAAAAATCTGCCTTTTGGTCATTAACTTTTTATTTTTCCAAGTGAAGAGTGTTTCTTACCCCCGTGATGGAAAGGGGGGAGCGGGAGGGNTTCGTGTAGAAGTTTACCAAAAAACGACAGCCTCTCCTAGCCTCAGTTTTCCTCACTGGCATATGACCCTGTGCCACAGGTTCTGCCCATGAGGTTCCCTATTTACCATGTCTTTACTTTGGTGAGGTCGCGCTGCTCCATTAAGCGCCTCGTCATCCGCGCCGCCGCCAGCGGGCGCTGAGGGGAGCCCGGCCGCCTCAGGCGGGAGGCGGGAGGCGGGAGCCGCGCGCTGAGAGGCGCCTGCCCGCCCCGCCCGCTCCCGGGAAGCGTCGAGAAGAGGCGGGGCGGGGCGAGGNAACAAAAACCCACAAACCACCAAATCCAAAACCTAGAAATACTCTATTTCTAAGGCAGTGAAGACTCTGAATAAGGAGAGCATGCAACTGCGAGCAAGTTGTGGCTCACACTTAATTCTTCTGTTGACTTAAATGGATGTGGGGTGATGTTTTCTCCTGGTGATAAGAATTTTCAGTTTCATTTTGTTCATCACTGAGGAAAAAACCCCCACAAATTAAAGAAACCTCATTGAAGTCAGTACCATCACGCTAATAAAAAATAGATCAAAGAATAAATCAGTCCCGTAGTGGATTTAGAGTAAAATCATGAGGGAATGAATTTGAAAGCCCTGATAATATAACAAATTGTCTGTTTCTCTTTGAGGTGGGCTTTTTTTTCTTTGAATATGATCATGAAATATACCATGTAGGGAGTGGGTTCTGTGGATAAATGTTGATGGCTGCAAAATAATTTCTCTTTGAAACATTATAGACTATGAAAACTGGTCCAGGTTGTTAGTTGTCATTTGTGCCTGGCCTTAAAAAAATGAGGGGGACTCCTGTTAGGCAGCAGCTTTGTAGCGTTTCTTGATGTCATCAAAACCAGTAAGAAGTACCAGTATAGTCTCTGCCTTTTTTAAAAAAGATAACCACCATCAAAAACAGCCAGTTCCTTAAATGAAACGTGGTGTGTGTGGTGACACAGGATAGACATTGCTGTGTTCAGCTGTGTTAGTGACTTACAGCAAAAAACCCCCAAACCAGCAAAAAACACCCGACACTGAGAATCTGCAGCATCAGAGAAGATCCTACGTAACAATTCAGCAGCTGAGGTCTGCAGGATAAAGTTGAAATCCGTATCAACGTGATTCAGAAATTCAAAACCTCTGGCATATAGCATAGAATTGTTTAATTATCAGTGGACACTTTGGAGGGAGCCTTTGTGAATTGTAATACTTGCAAATAACTCTTCAGTTAAATAACATTATGATCAGGCTATTGGCTGACAAATAGAGCCCATGTCACAGAACTCTTTTGGTCTGGGAAACAACTGTTTTAGCGCAGGGATTTAAATACTCCTATTTAAGGAGTCATTAGCAGCAAATGAAAGGGATGTTATATTGAAAAAGTGTGGTATTAGTGTAGCTGAATTTGTCCATGTAATTAAAACAGGTTCAGGAGTGAACTCCCATAAGAACAGGAGTGATATTTTTAAGGATTTCTTCTCTATTATGGTTTCAATATTGGATATTGATACAGTTTTAAACTTCAATGTAGTATTTCTAAGTTTTTAAAGTAGCCCATAATATTTTTTTTCTTAAAGTTTGGTATAGCGGTTACAAAATATTGCCACAGTGTATTAATTCCTGCTCTAAGTCAAAACTGAACCTAGGTGTCAAGAAATAGTTTTGCTGCTTCATTTGAAGCAGATAGCTGGACTTTCTACTACATTTTCTACTTTTCTGTGATCCTCTTAAGTAAGAAATAGCAGTCAAGTCCTGTAATAAGCTATAGGATTTCTGACTCAGGTAGGACCAGGTAGAGTCTTGTATATAAAGAACAGATTTAGATTCTGCCTTCACACCATACTCCATTAGGTAGTTTTAAAGCTTTTATAGTCTGTCTGCTTTTCAAGGTATGATTTGACAGCTGCTAAATGAAGATAATAATGAACAATGATAATATCTAAATTATGCCATTAATATTTAGTGTATTGGACAAAAAGGCAGGTATATTTAAGTGCATAGGTACTCAGATGAAACAGCAAATCTCAAATTGTTTTTTTCCCCTCCTACCCTCCATCCTGTCCATCTGGGCCATTTGCCTTTCTAGTTACGGAAGTCAGTGGTACAAACATCAATGCGTTCTTTTGAGAGCTGGGAAAATGGCTTTGCAAGCTCAATGTTACCTTCTGTTAAACAAATCTATTTGTTTTTAATTTTTTCTTTTACCACCTTGAAAGAGTTAGTGCTGGAGCTTACAAAAGGTCCTTTAGAGTTGGACTATATTTAACCTTCCATACTTTTTTCCTTTTGCCTCTATACCCCAGTCATGGAGAAAGCCTGTTTCTACACGCTGTTCTGTGACTGCCTTTCTGCTCAGTTCCTTCCTTTTTTGCTCTTTGCATTTTTGTCTTGTCTTAGTTCATCTCTAACTTTTTCCACCATCTGTTACCATTCATATGCTCTCTTTTGACGATTTCTCTCAATGTCCTGTGTTGTCTGACTCTGCCATTTCCATTTGCAATTTCTGTAGGCTTTCCTTTTGCTTTTGGATTTGTATTTATATTGTTTTCCCATTTTTGTGGTATGTATGTTAATGCTATGTAGACATACAAGACATGTTAAATCTTACAGGTCATTAGAAATACTCTGATTTCATAAATATCTTTTAGGATGATGCTTCGTGGCTAGAAAGTACCTCGTGATCTTTTTCTTTGCATTGCTGTTGCCATAGTATTGCTGTCCACCAATGACAGGTGACATACAGCTGGGACTCTAGAAATGGGTTCCTTTAAGAACAACACTTTCCCTATGACATGAGGTGTTCCGCTGTATATCAGAGCAGAAAATTGGAGTCATGTTGGGGTTTTTCCCCTTAAAGATCTACAGCTCTAGAACTGTTTTTAAGGGTTCAAAACTGTTCCTAGAATTGTTTAGAAAGACAGATAAAGACCATTTAAAAATAGTGTGTTCTACAGAAGTTAAAGAGTTATAAGTCACTTGGTTGTTATTTCCACTTCAAGACGAAACCGTGCTCTGTTAAAACTCATAACACTATCTATTATGTGTCTTTACCCTGTAATAGTTCAGGAAAATCTATGACAGTAAAAGACATTAGAAGAAGTCATGCCAAAAAAAAAAAAAGTCATACATACTCCAGTATGTGCGAAACATGCAATCATTTTGAAATTTTGTTTGGAGGCAAACATTTAAATGTAAACTCTTCATTGTAATTCATACATTTGTATTGGCTGTTCCGCGTAATAACAGTGTAAATACAGTTATTTAATAATAGTCAATACAAAAATGAACTGTACTGAAATAAGAGCTTTCTGCAGGTTGAATGTATTTGGGCAGTTACTATAGTGAGGTGACAGTTGCTGGAGATATATTTACAGAAATAAAAGACAGTTAATAAATAAAATCATAATAGTAAAACTAATATACTTGTACAGTATCACAACAGTTCTTTCATAAAACTCATGCTGCTACCATAGTGTTACCATTAACGACAGTCAGTATCTGCTGATGACTTCCTTATTTACATATTTACAGTTTAATATTATGGTGGACTGTGTTGTATTGTGCCTTGTACTGAATTACGAAGTAGTGCAAGTAAGTCACTGAATTACTAAAATACTGCAGGAAATGCAGTAACTGTGCCACATAAACTGCGTGTCTAGGTCTCACGCATGTCAGCAGTTTCATTCAGGTTTATTGAATTACTCCAGTGAGAAATGTGTTTTTTTCATAAATGAAGACTTGCAGGATTGGATTTTTATTTCATGTTGTTTCTTTTGTATAACCATAAAGTGAGAAAATGCTTTACAGTTAAGTCATGCTGACGTGGAAAGATAAGTCTTGCTGATCTAGTTGGAATGTTCTTTATCTGTTACTTATTCCCAATCAAAAGCAGGTTGCAGACTTGAATAGCAATATTAATTGTTCCTAATATGTTTCACTGCAAAGTCAAATGTTTTAATTTCAATTACCCAGAACGTGGTACTTCTAAAAGGCAGTAACTAAAGGGGGAGGATGATTACTGGCTTCAGTAGTTTCTTCAACCACTGCAACTTGATCTGCAGGAGTAAATCAGTCTATGCAATGACAGGGAGACTAAAATCAGAAAAGGCAGGAAAAAAATTACACTCTTTACCTGCACAATGAAAAGAATGTAGATGAGTTAGTACAGGTATGTTTGAAGCAGATGCTAAGTTGGTAGGACCTAAAACTTCATTAGCTGAAAAAATCATTTTAGATGGAACTCTTGAACATCTGCCTTACAGAAATGCTATCCTAGATTATCCTAAATTCTGGAAGGGCAAAATTATGTAAAGATTAGGTGATGCAGCATGTTCTACACATGGAGTTCAACAGTGTGCTTTTTCTCTGAGTTCTCAGCTGAAGACTGTAGGTACATAGGTGTCTGTGTGTACCTACAAGTCATTCCATTCTACTTCTGTCTTTCTTGAGGTTGTTAACAGTCTTGCGAGGAGAATATATTGTTACTCAGAAACTAGATTGGAAACTATGAAATTTTATTTTCTTCAGCCCACAACAAATCTGTATGTCATTTTAAGATACTGTTATCTCCATGTACTTAGGTCATACGTGAGCAGACATCACCAGATTTAAAATTATATGAAGTTTCTTACATTTCATTCTACAAGAGATGTATTAGATGTTGTCACATACCAGATGGGAAATTATTGCTGCATAATCTATCTCTTTTTTTTTTTCTTTTTTGTTCCCCCCTAAAATCAAAGAAAACAAAAGAAATCTCAACTGTCTTAGAAATTAATGACAAGCATCCAAATAGAGATTATCTGGCAATATGGTGGGCAGTTGGGGACCTAAGAGGGTTACAAGTCTACCCTTCCTGCCAGAAAAAATCTTTTGGCTTTACTTTTACATCAAAAATTTTTGATGATTTGCTGTTCTTCTTCTGTGCTGTGTTGAAATTTGTGTGCTGCTCTTCAGGCACAAAACCCAAATGTGAATGGATTGAGTACTAGTATTGATGTTTACTTTCAAAGATCAAATCAGATCTTGTCATCTTACAGAAAGGGACTGCTGTGCTACTGTCCCTGTGGTAGACAGCTTTCCACCCTTTGTTCGCTGAAGTTCACCAGACTCCATCTAGATGATGGGCATCGCACCCAGGGAGTGATAACCCACTGCACCAGTAGAGATTAGAGGTTAATGTGCTGGAAAAGTAGCTCTGCTGAGAAGGACCTGGGAGTCCTGGTGGACAACAACTTGACCATGAGCCAGCAATGTGCCCTTGTGGCCAGGAAGGCCAACAGCATCTTGGGGTGGGTTGAAAAGAGCATGGCCAGCAGGCTGAGGGAGGTCATCCTCCCCCTCTACTCTGCCCTGGTGAGGCCACATCTGGAGCACTGTGTCCAGTTCTGGGCTCCCCAGTTCAAGGAAGACAGGGAACTACTGGAGAGAGTCCAGTGGAGTGTTACAAAGATGATCAAGGAACTGGAGCATCTCTGTTCTGAGGAAAGGCGGAGAGACCTGGGGCTCTTCAGCCTGGAGGACAGGGGGAATCTCATCAATGCTTCACGATATCTGAAGGGTGGGTGTCATGAGGATGGGACCAGACTCTTTTCAGTGGTGCCCAGCAGCAAGACAAGGGGCAACAGGCACAAACTGGAACACAGAAAATTCCATCTGAGCATGAGGAAAAAGATCTTTCCTTTGGAGGGTGGTGGAGGACTGGCAGAGGCTGCCCAGAGAGGTGGTGGAGTCTCCTATGGAGATGCTGAAAACCTGCCTGGATGCAGTCCTGTACAATGTGCTCTAGGTGACCCTGCTTTGACAGGGGAGTTGGATTAGATGATCTCTAGCCATCCCTCCAGCCCCTGCCATTCTGTGATAATGTTTTCTTGCAAGTTTAAGTTCCTATATTAAAAATAGCCAGATGTCTTTGCTGTTAACAAATACTACATAACTTTGTCAGTGCAAAACTTAGAGGAAAGTGAAGACAAGTGTTGTTGGTTTCCCATCTCTGAGCAAGAGGTATAAAAAGATCTGGTTCTCCGCAGATGGTTGCTCGCAAATGTCTTACCTAATTTGTTTCTTTGGAAACAATAAAAATGGGGATAATGTGGCAGAAGGTTCAAAGGAAGAGGTTTTCGTAAAGGTCAAAAGAAAATCTCATGCTAGAAATAGGGATTTTTTTGTATTTATTTGTTGATTCACTCTGATTCAGTTTTAAGATTCTTACCTCGGTGTTTAGTAAACAGTTTTAAGTAAAAAATTGTGCAAGAAATTTTATACATTTTATGAAGGATTGTTAATCAAATACCACTTTACTAACAGGGTTTTCAAACCCTTCAGGTTATTTGTTATAGGAGAGGTACTCTTTTCACGTCTCCGTCACTTTAAGAACACAATATACTGTAAATTTTTAAGAATTATTCTTCTTTCTTTTCTTTTTTTCCAGTTACTCTTGGTGTTCTACACGAATACTCATTAGTCATTCTGGAGATGGACTTGCTGTCTGGAACCTACCTCTTGGCAGTCTTATTAGCCTGTATTGTATTTCAGTCTGGCGCACAGGAGAAGAATTACACCGTGCGGGAAGAACTGCCTGAAAATGTCCTCATTGGCAATTTGCTCAAGGATCTTAACCTAACGCTGGACCCGGATGTGCCCCTTTCCTCACCACTACAGTTCAAGCTTGTGTACAAGACTGGCGATGTACCATTAGTACGGGTGGAGGAGAACACCGGCGAGATATTCACAACTGCGAACCGCATAGACCGAGAGAAGCTCTGCTCTGGCATCTTTAGTGAGAATCGCTGCTTTTATGAGGTGGAGGTTGCTGTTTTGCCTGATGAAGTTTTCAGACTGGTCAAGATCAGATTTCTGATAGAGGATATAAATGACAATGCCCCCCTCTTCCCCTCAACAGTTATTAACATCTCTATCCCTGAAAATACAGCAATTAATTCTCGCTATTCTGTCCCATCTGCCATTGATCCAGACATCGGTGTGAATGGAATTCAACATTATGAACTCCTTAAGGTGGGTTTCTTCTACGTTACTGTCTGTGTTACTGTTGTGCCACAAATGTTGCCAGTCCTCATCCACCCCTTAGAAATATGAAGCTGTGTACCACAGTAATGGTACAGTGCAGGTACCTGTCTGGAAACATTAATCTCTACCCGTGAGTGTGTTTTAGTGCGTCATATCTTCACTCAGTGGAAAGCTGTTCGTGTATCCATATGTCTGTCTGCGTATGATGACAAATGCATGTCTTCATGAACTTTCCACCAGCATTCAAAGTGTTTGTACGCTTTAGCTAACAGTCGTCTTGGACCATTAAAGATGTTTTCTTGTTGCCACCAACAAGACAGTGCCAAGAGCAACAACATTCTGCGTTGGGTTTACATCTCCTCTTGCATGACTGCTAGGTTTGAGCGCTAGAACTTAGCCCGGAAGCTGATGCAGTGTGATGCTCTTACCTATACTGATGAGCTAATCCAGAATGAAAGGGTTTGTTTGTCAAAGCAGCTTTGTAATGTTTGGGTGGGCATAATTATCTGTGCAGGAGAAAGTCCAAGGTAGACATTAATACAAGGGTAACAGTGCTTGTAAGAGAAGATATTTCAAATTCTTGCTTCTTTTACCATTTCTAGAAAATGGCAAGAGAACTGCAATTAGGGAACAAAAGAATAACATGTAAACAAGCGGTGTGTAAGAGCGCAATTGCTAAATAAAGGATTACTTTCATTTGAGTTTACATAGAGAGTTTAAAACAAGAAGGAACTTACCCTAAAACTGTTGTAATTTTTATGTGGGAAGCTGAAAATGTCTTCACTTCCCTTGGTTTGGAATAGGGAACTATTGCGTAGTTTGACTGCTCAACAGCAAATCTGCCACTCCCATTACTGACTGGAAGAATATAGGCTGTGTAGGCCAGTATATTGCTTCATTGACTTGGTAGCTAATATTCGCTGATATCAGTACTTAGTAGCAATTTAACAAAAATAAAGTACTGCTTTATTTTAGCTCTCTTAATTTGCATAGAGCTTGAAGTAGTTGTGGCAGTGTGGGTACTAATTAGTGACAAAGATATAAAAATCTCTTTCAGAACACTGCATCCCACTGGACACTTCTGGTTAGGTATCTTAAAAAAACCCAAAAAACACCACAAAATACCCCACCAAACAAGCAAAAAGACAAACATATGAAACCCAAACGCAAACCACATACGTCTGTCTGCTGTCAGTGTAGCCTATGAATTTAAAACTTTTCAAGAACTTACTCCGAAGTTTGAGGTCTTTGTAGTAAGCTCTTCAGAACTTTTAAATTCCTAGGTTATACTCGGCGCAGACATGTGTAGTTTGTTTGTTTATTTTAGATTGCTAACCAGAAGCATCTGGTAGGATGCAGTGTTTTATTTGGTATTTTAAATGAGAATCTGGGGCATGAATAGCAGCATATTAAATAAATAACAGTGGGAGTAGAAAATAATAAAAAATCAAGGGCTACCGAGAGAATGTGGCAAAACAGAATAGAGAAATGTTGAAATGTTAGTTAATATAGCTGAGAGAAATGTGCTGTTATTCTAGGAAAAGGACAAAAATAGAAAACAGAATCGGGAGTCCCTGGGATTGAGTGAGCAACAGTTCAGATCACCACAATAACAGTTTTGTTTTGTGAGTTTATTTTTGAACTGTGTGTTCAGAAACAGAATGTAACATACCATCAGAATGATAGCATATTTGTATCACGCAAGTGGGAGCTCATCTAAAATACATGCTACAGCTCTGTACCAAAAGTAGTGTAGGACATAAGGCCTTGTCTAAAGTTCTAGTGTGAGATGAGTGCTAGAGCGCTAGGTTTCACCAAGAGATGTGCAAATAACTTAGAAGTATTTGAAGGGGGGTGGAGAAAACCAGTTACATGTTTATTCAAATGTCTCTGAAAACCTACTTTTGCCCCATAAAGGAAAGAAGGGTGATACGGGTGCACACACACTGTTACGGACTGAAAGTTCTGAATTCTTGTGGTGTATGTGCTGCAACGAGAATGATTTGTAAAATCACAGCCCTACAGACAGATCTCCTAAATGAACTATTTGCATTTTTCTCTTACATGCCTGTTGGTCAGGTAGTTTTTGAGTTATGGATCCACTGCCTTTAAATAAGCCAGGAATTTCACGTACCCTGGAAAGTATCTGTAAAACCACGAAGCAGTTTGTCAGCCAGACGCTGTTTGGAATAGTAATGTCCAGATGTTATTTCAGTGATAGGTTTTTACAATGTTAATACCCAAAGTGGTCGTGTAAGAAGAGGGAGGAAAAAGTAGTAGTAATGAAGGATTCTGTTGAGCAGGCAGGGAATGTAGCTTCTGCAAAGATCCATCTGTCAGTGGGGAAGAACAGGGAGATGAAGAAGGAAGGGAAGAGTGGTGGTGCCTGAGAATTCTTTCCTGGGTGACACTGAAATACTATGAGGTCGGGTGGCAGGTGCCCAAGGATGGTGTTGCTTGCCTTTCCTCCCAAAACACTCTCCTCATGTGCGTTGTCTTAAGGTGATTTTTGGGGTATGCTCTGAAGATACTAATGTCTTCTGGCTTCTGATGTGTGTTGACCTTTTCCTTCCTTTTATAACCGGAGTACAGAAAAATGAGAAAATGGCAGCACATGGAACTGTCTTGCCTTCTGACCAGCATGAGTCTAGCTGGGCTAAAATGACAGTGTTGCGGGGAATTTTGGAGAGCACCAGAAATGAAGATGATGGGCAAGGCAGCATATTTGGAGGATGGCAGAGGAGTGGGAGATGAGAGATGCAAGGCATTTTTGTGGAAGCACAATGGCTAATGGTTTAGTATGCGTGCAGCAACAGTGAAATGTGTTGCTCTGTGTTTTAAAGAAAGTAATAGCAAATTGGTGAGCTGTGCAATGAAGAGAAAGTACTTCAGTTACATTTCACTTTTTAAAAAGTTTAGCTAAAATGTGCTTGTTGTCTGTGTAAAGCCAGGCCTGTTTTACCAGAAGATTGATTAGATTTTTGTTCTAAAAAAGAATAAACTTCTTGCTACAAACTTACCTGAATAGTTTATAGGTTTTTAACAAATTTTTGTCAACTTTCTATCTCACTTAGGAATGTGTTACACTATTTCCTCAGTTAGTTAGACCTAGCTTACTGTCCCTCTCAAAGTATGGGATGAAGTTTGCCTATAATTCTTGTATTCAGTTTCTCTTGCAAAGTAGGTAATTAATGCTGAAGTCTTTTAACTATATGACAGACTTCAGTGTTACTTTAATCTCCTGCCTCTTTCTGAAAATACTTTTAAAATAGAAGACGAAAAAATATTGTAAAAAAGGTATTCTTGTGTTTTGGGTTCAGTATTATTTACAGTTACAGTTTCATAACACAGGATTTGAATTATTTAATACAACTGAGTGCTTTAATTAGCACACAAATTAGTATTCAGGTATCTTTTCCCTGCCCGCATTTTCTCAAAATGTACCTCAATAGAAAACAAATACTTTATATGTAATTGATTCAAGGTGCTGCAACTTCAAAACTTTACAGGTATCTGTGATTCAGCTGTATGCTATCTGAAATACATGAACTCTAAAGAGACAGCAATTTCACAAAACCTCTTCCTTTTTTCTTGTAAGGCTTACTTAGAAGTTATGTGGAGGATAACTTCTAAGAGACGTTCTAAGGAAAGCAGTGTTTTGTTGTTTGGGTTATTTTAATAGGAAGATCCAAACATGTTTTGGATAGCTTTTGAATTGTACTTACATTTCCTTATTTAGAAAATGAGTTGCAACAATTTGCCAATCTCTCTCACCCAGCCAGTGTAGTAGCACTAGTAATTGACCAAGAGTTGCTCTGGTAGAAGTTTACAAATATTTAAAGTATTTTAAAGTAGTGAAGCTTTAACATTACCCAAGGAAATTGTTGTGGATGGCATCATAAAAGATCATATTTCTCTGCTGAGATGCCCAAAGCTGGCCATGGATAGGGTGACATTAAGGATTCGAATGGTAATCAGTGTTTACTATGAACAGGGCTAGGGAGGGAGAACTGAATTAGATATGATCTAAAAATAAAAGACAACACATTTAGAATGAGAAATAGCTCCAGGTCTAGACTGGGCAGAAAGATGGCATAATGCTGATAGTAGGAGGTAGTAGAAGGGGCAACTAAGGCAGGTAGTGAAGTAGTTCAGAGAAAGAAATGGCCAGATGGAAAAACAGTTAGTCTCAGTTGAGATGACTACTTAAAGTGTAAATTGGGAATGATAGGGGAAAAAGGGAGATGGCCATTCATAAACAGTAGTATATTAAAACAGGAGGATGCAAGAGCAAATTTTCAATAGAAATGTTAATAAGCAGTAAGTTCTGATTTGTGATGAATCTACAAAAAAATACTGACATGCTGTTGTTCATTACACTATTTTGGTGTGTTCATGTTTAAATTCAAGGCAAGCTAGTATTTAGTATAACCTGATTAATACTCTTAGAATTCACCCATGTTGCAGGCCTCTGCTTTAACTATGAAGGCTTTAGTATGGTGCATTTCTTTGTCCTCTTAATGTTAAAAAGGGGAGCTGTTTCAGAGCAGGTTTTGAATAGAATTCCAGCTCAGAGCACTGTAGTGTAGAGTCAGTCACATGCATACTTCCAAAAGGATTCATATAAGCGCGTGGCTTAAACTAAATTATTTTTATTGATTACTTAACATTTCTGGTCAAGTAGGTATACCATATACACTAGATGTTGCATAGCTGCAACAATACCCTGTTAGCAGTGGACTAGAGTGAAAGCTTAACGCTGGTCTTAGAGACGCAGAGCATTTTCTTGTGTGAGCTAATCCTGTGTACTAATAACAGTTGCTTTAGTCTGTTGCAGTTTGGGGGGGAAATTAGATTGGTTTTACTGTTACAGTTCTGTTACTCTTACCTATTACAGTAATTTTCCTGTATTTACTTATCAGCAGAAGCGGCTGGTGCATTTCTTCTAGAATAATATAATAATCTTTTTGTAGCTGTCAGTTCATACCTCTGTAATCTGACAAAATAGATTCTTACTCAGTCTCACAACACGTCAGTCTTGTCTCTGATGAGAGTTACCTCTTGCTGCTGTAGATCATCTCTTGTGAAGTCGTTCAATAGAAGCTTTCCTGTTCTTTACAATACAGTTCATCAAATCTATGACCAGTGGAAAATGGAAATCACAAATCTTCATCGTGTTTCCAGCCTGATCTTCCAACTAGGTTATTTCTGAGCCTCACAGTCGTTCTGGATCAAGTAACTAATGTCACTATTTGAAAATGAAGAATGGAATGAGATATGTTTTATGTAAAATGAAAGCTAGGAAGGTAGTTAAATCAAAATTACAGAGTAAGACTAGATTTATTGTTAAATCAGAACCAGAAAGTCAGATTAGTGAAATCATTGTTGATAACTGTATCATAAGCAGCGATACAAATTTGAGAGTCAAAAACACTGACAGCTGAGGAGGACAAACAAAACTTTTCTATGGCCGCCGTGTGTTTTAATGTTGCACCAATACCGAATGGGTCAGTACATCAAGAGAAAGGGAGAAAGAATGGTTAATGCCCCTGCAGACTCGGTGCACAGTGACACAGACGTACATTTTCTTAACACAGGTGTTCACCAGATCATCTTTACTGTCCCGAGCGTCAGCTGCTTGAGCCTCACATTTCTGTCCTTTTTTATGCTTTCATTCTTTTAAGTGGAAGTGGGAGTAGTGCCCCTCACTGACTCTCACACCATGCTTGAATGAGGGAGCATCCCACAGCGACTCATGCTGGAACTAATGTGGCTGGTACTTCTGTGTAGGCTTCAGCAGCATGAGAGGACAATGAAGTGGTGTACTGGCCCTTTAAATAGGTCACAGAAAGCCTGGGGTGGTGGTTAATAACATCTGCCTTTTGTGAAAAAACTGCCAAGACAGAGCTTTTTCTACACATAAACAGATATTTACTAATATTGTCAGGTCTTACTGAATATTGCAGTTAGACAACTATTAAGATTAGGTAAATTCCAACTTCAGTACTCTCCTGTTATCAAAAATCCTTTGTAAATTTATGGTAACACACTAGTAGCAAACTTTTTTTAGTAACAACCCTTTCTAGTAATTGTGTGAGGGACACGTGGCTGAATTGTAAAAGATCACTATTGAAGATCCCAAGAGATTTCATTTTATAGACATACATAAGCAGGAAAAGACATGATTCAGATAGGGCAATGAAAATAACGTTTCAGTATTTCTGTCTTGTCATTGGAGAAAGGCTAATTGGTTGGTGATATTTCAAGATTCACTGACACTAAATCAAAACTCGATTACACACGTGTTGATATGCCAGGTAACAATAGTACTTACGTATTTGAAGCTAAAACTGAGAAATAATGGTTTTGTTAAAACAAATTCTACATTTGACAGTGATCGTATACAAGGTGAAGATAAGATGCAGGTTAAAAAAGCATGTATGTTGCCTTTTTTGTTTCAGTTTGGTTGTTTTTAATCCTCCCACTGACAGGCAGCTTAGACTAAGATTTTGAGTTTCTGCTTGGATGGGGAGCGGCTTGTTTTTCTTCACAGTCCCTTAATTCAGTTAGCATAGGGATTTCATTCAGCATAACTTTGCAGGACAGGTTAACTTCCATCTTCATTGTAATGGCTCATACGGATTATACTTCATATATTTGTGGAACAGTATATATCTGCTTTCGTGTTTCATGTGCCAGCGTAGTTAGGGAAGGTAATGGATTCAGGGAGGTCAAAAATAGATTTAGGAGTTTTCTGCAGTTGCACTCCAGTCAAGCTCTAAGGTCACTCTGTAGTGCTTGTAACTTAATAAATATGGAGAGCTGGACATACTGTCTTTCGAAGGTAACTTTTAGCTGCCCTTTAAAGAGAGAGGTTTTCTAGGACAGACAGGCTGTCTTTTGAATGGTGCCGAGTACTTTTTCCCCTGAAGTCCACAGTGGCAGTGGGGAATAGGTCAGAACTGAAACATCTTTCTCTGTTACTGCTAGAAGATCCGTGTATTTTTTTAATGTTACAACACAGCTTCAGTTTTTCCACATGGGTAGTTACCTCTCCTTATCTTTTCCACTGAGACAGGGATAATTACTATCTGAAGTGACAAGAATTTCAGCAGTCCCTTTGAAGATACACAAATACGACTTGCTGAGGTGGCCAACTTCACAAACAGATGTTGTTCGTAAAGCTTACCTTATTTCTTTTAATATAGATTTGTAAAGATTGAAGTGCCATTGCAGATTCCTGTTCAAACTTGGTCCACCTGCCTTCCACGTAATTGAGGATTTTTTTTTATTATTCTGTTTGTTTTATTTTACTCATGAAGTAGTAATGTGCTACACAACAGGGCTAGATTTGAAAGTTGATCTTTGGCTATAGCGAAGTTTGGGTGTTAGTAAAAAGACCCAGTTCTTTGAAAGATTGAGCCTGACAGTCTAAAACTATTCACAAATAAGTAACAGTTCACAGCTATTATGAGGCTTAATTAATATTGTCCTTAGTACCTTTGTGTAGCTTTTCAGATGCAGACTCTGTAAAGCTCTGATTAGGGAAAGAGCCATTTTGTTCCAGAAACAGATCAGTTGGTTTCAGGTGAAGTAGTAACTTTGACATAACAGTTCTAGCATTAACTTCCTAAGTAAGTGTCCTTTACTCTAGCAATCGGTTCTTGAAAATATATTTACTTTTCAGAAGTTAATGATTTTCCTTTCATTCAGGCTTTTGTCTGACGGGTACAATTAGGCCTAATAATAGCTTTGTTTCTGAACTTGTGTTATGCAACAATGCCCTCCCTTGGCATTTCTGTCTCTTTTTTGTTTGTTTGTTCTTTACGTGTATACCAACCTAACTTACCCTACACAACTTTTACCCCAGTACCTTAGCCTATCCAATGAAGATTTAGGTGTATGGAGAAAGTACTTAATAAATCCTTTAAATGACTTGGGACAGGATATATTTAGTTAATCTGTTACATTGTTCTAGAGAGAAGAGAGGGACAGATCTGTTAGTATTGTGAATTGTCAAAGTTCTTAATGTTAAACAAATCCTAGTATCAAAGATGTGCAGAGTTTTCTTGTCATCACTTTCCTTATGATATAAAAGATAAATTGAAGTAATGAATACCGCAAATGAATGGAAAAGAGAGTTTACCCAGCTTTCAGCTTAGGTGAAAAGTAATTGGCTCCCTACGACTGTTTCTCTCATCTAGGTCAGGTCGTCTTGGGGTCGGGGATAACATGACATGAGCTGAAATAAGCTATACAATGAGATAGAGACACTTGAGGGAGGTTTTTGAGTTCTAAGTGACATCCTAACATCTTGAAAAGCTCTCCTCCAAATATATGAAAGGGACAAATAACTTCCATTTTGTTCTTATTTTGTACTACTCAACACAGGAGAACTTGGAAGGTGGACTGGGGAAGAAATGATAATATTTGCAGGTAGAACTGTTATCCCTTACACTTGTCATTATCCTTGGTCATCTAGTGAAATATATGTTTCTCACTGTTTTCCAATTACTTAGCTTCAGGAACATAAGGAATTAAAACTCCCTCAAACTCTTCACTTTGCACAGCTCCCTTACCTCAAAAACTTTTTAAATTATCTTTACATCGTCTTATGATGTAGTTCAACATCCACTTTCTTACAAAGCTCCCTACCCCCCTCAATTTGCCTATTTTTTTTACTATCTGAAATATCAAAGTATATAATTTTAATGAGAAGATTTTGTAGTAGATTAAAAATACTGCTCAGTAGTAATTTGTCTAAATAGTAGTAGTAATTTTTCTAGATTTGACAGATAAATGGTCATCTGTGAACATTGTTTTGAAAAAGTCACTGGGTCTTATTTTTAAAAGGGAAAATACTGATTTGCATCCTTAGAGCTGTGAATTAGGTCTCTAGATAAAACTCTACTACTGACTGGTGGTAGTGAGTCAAAAGTCAAGGTAATTGCTTCTTGTTGGTTGATACAAGGCTCCTTTAGGGTGGTTTATGGCATTATTTCTGTAAAACTGTCAGGCTCCATTATCCTGACATCCCTTTGGGGGATTGACTGAAGACTGGAGGAGAAAGTCTTGCTTCCAGGCATGGTAAGTTCAGTGAGTTAGGGTGAGGGACAAGTTGGTGTATCTTTCTGCATTCAAGGCTCTGATTTTCACACTAGCTGTCATAAAACAGTAATATATAACTTAGCATGTCTCTGAGTGGGAAGGATGATAGACTCAAGCTGGAAGGCACAAATCTGTCAAATGGAGATCTTCACTTCATCTGTCTTATATGAATATTATCTTTTGCTGATGTCCAGACAGATCAGTATGCTAGTTAACATAGATGTAGTGATGCTTTCTGAGCATAATAGACTAAGGATTTGTTTACATAGTCCTCATGAAACCAGGCAACACTTAGAAATTAGTGTTTTCCCAAAATACATTGAGTAAAAACTTAGGTTTCATTTATATGGAAAGAAATCACCAATTAAATGATTTATAATTCTCTCAACAGCAAACCATGATAAAAGCAGTAACAAACCCCCGTGTATCTCAATGAAAATATAGTTTGGTTTGCATATATGCATGATACTGGAACTGCAAATATTCAACACCAAGCAAATTTACAAAAAGTATACCTTATTCTTAAGTGGTTACATTGGAGTTGCCTCATGTGAATGGTGAATTTTTGTTTACTGTACAATGGCAATGTAATGTTTTTTTGAGGAAAACTTATGCAAAAATGTTAACTATCGTGTTCAAAATCAGTTAACTCACGCTCATGTTCAAGTGACTTTTCCCAAACTTCGCTTAATTTTGGTTTTTGTGATTACTTCTAAAATCTTTACAGGTTGCCAAAATTTCTAATGTTGGCAATACCTGAATTGACTGCAGGTGTAAAATGTATGGCAGGAATAGGGTTTTCCATATGTCATGTGTGTGTTACAATTTTTAAAGTAAGCTCACTCATTAACTGAACTTTCTGAAGGTCTTTGAAGGTTTCCCATAAGCCGACGGTATCGTGAAAACTACTTTTTGCCCTTTCTGTAGGTTTAGATGCTGGTGATAGTTACGTGGACAAGAGCTGGTTTGGTTTTTTTTCGTCTGTGTGCTTATTTGGTTTGGGGATAGCTAGTTGGGTGAAAGAAACAAATCAGTGTTGCAAGCTCAAAATAAGTCTAGCTTAAGAGAATTTGAGGCTTGGGAGTGTTTATAAAGCATGTGAACATAGGCAGTTAAAAATACTTCCAAAAAGTGCTAAAGGGTCGTTGGAAGGTGAGATTTTCCCCCCCTGCTCCCAGTTAATTGCAAAAATTGTTGGCTAAACATAAGTGCAGACGAACAATCACATTCTCTAGGATAATGTCTCTGACAGTTAAAACTGAAGCCATAATTGAGTTTTAATCGTCACTTGACCAAGAATTCATTTGATTTGAGTAGGAGCTGCCTTGAGTCTTTCTTCTCCTTGTGTTATGCTTGCCATTAAATCTTCCTCAATTTCAGAGGGTAAGAAACTATTTTATTTTAATTTCTCTTGTTTTGGATTTCTACAAGGTGCAAGCAGGAAGACAACACTTTTAATTGGCTGTCAGTACAGAGTATGCTGTCGTTACAGTTGCGTGTAGATTTCATAAGTATGTCACTACTCGGAAAATTAATTTGAGTTAGGATAGCAGAAATGTGCACTGTGTATCAGCATATTTCACACTCTTCCTGGGGCCTATATTTAAAAATGTAAGTAAAAAATTCTAAATAGAAGTTTTTGTTTTTACAACTATCTTTAGTTTTCCTCAAGACAATCAGTCTTTGAGAAATCAGTATCTTCACAGTCTGAAATGAAATAAACTTATCAGTGCTTTTAAGGAGTAAATGCTTTTGTCAATGATAAAAGCAGATCCTGATCATTGTTTAACCCATAGGTATAGTTTTTAAAATCAGAAAAAATTGAGAACTGTGTGCAGAAATGAACGCCAGATTTGCCACTGAAGCACTTGGGTGAAGAGGACAACAGCACTTTCCTGATGCATTGAGACTTGATGCCTTACCGTATAATGGAAAGTGCAAGGGTAGACAAGAGTGAGGAATTCATTTCTCCAAGAGACTTAATGATTATTTTCAGGCAACTTGCAAGAATTTCAGGGGCCTCAGGATTCATTCCCCTTTGCCGTACTTTTATACTTCCCTAATATGTGTTGTTCCAGCGAGGTAGCAGTTGTTTGCTGAATTGTTATTGTGGAACTTTACCACAATAAGTTATTAGTCATTTTTAAAAATGGTAACAGATTTATGTTGTGCCACAGTGGCTTACTGTGTTTTTCACTGATAAGTCTGGGAATCCCCATGCAGTCATCAGCTGCCGTTTTGTAAATGTCTGTACTGCATTTACTAGTAGGCTTTTAAACAGATAACACATCCTTCCCGGAGTAGTATTATAACCATTTCATTCATAGCTGTTNTTTTTTTTTTTTTTTAGCTACCAAATACAGCTAGCAGGACACACACTGATCTTGCAGCCATCCAGTGAGTGGAGTATAAGCCTGTTCTTGACTCTGTGATAAGTCACCTGATTTCTTTGTGTCTCCTTCCTGTGATGTTGAAAATTCATCTGTCCTACCTGCTTTGCATAAATCGGGGCCCCCCAAAATACTTGTGGATGAAATAATGTTCTTCATGTTTCAGACTGTTATCTTTCCCCCAAATCTGATAGGAGAGAACAGTGCTAACAAATTACCTCTTCTGGGAACTTTCTCAGACGCAGTAGAAATAATTGTGGCTTAGACTATATATTTTATCAATTTTATAAAAAGGACATCTTGAATTCTGGCAGGTTGCTAACAGTGCACTTAGGAGAAATTATACTGCACCCATAATCTTTACTACTATCTCAAAATCTGCAGTATTTTAAAGACTTCATATTTTGTTTGTCACAAAGGAAATATTACTAAAATTCAGTGTTATTAATGAGTAGTTGTCTTATTCACATAAGACATGAGACAATATACAATGACATATACATGAGACACTCATTTTTTTTCAAAATGTTCAATAAAGAAAAAAATAAAGGTGAATGGTAATATTCACAAAACTTCCAGACTTTTCTTTTGCCTAACTTAATTTTCTATGATCTCTGTTTGTGGGAGTGATGAAGATGTCCAATTTTTAAGATATATTTTGAAAATAGGTAGTTTCAGTTGTTCCTTGTTTTAGTTGTCATAAAATACACAAATCATTAAAGAACAATAATAAGTTCTTGATTTTGATTTTGCATTTACCTTTCTAATATTGGCTGTTAGTGATAGAGATTTAAATAAGCCTAGCTGGTTTCCCTCAAATACATGGTATGTAAAATTTTCCTTCATTTCAATAAGGAATGCATGGAGTGGAAAAGGGAAGTTCAAAACTCTGTTCTTTTAGCTATCGAAAATTACATTTAAATCTAGTGTCGACCATGGATCGTGGCACTTGACTGCATTAGTATGGTTATTTTTATTCCTGAAAGAAAGGTTTGTTACAAAGTAATTTATATTCCTTAGCTCAGAAATACAATTGGTCTGAACACTGAAGTCCCGTAGAGCTTTTGAAGCTGGGACATGTAGCAAAGAGCATTTCAGACAATTTTAAAGAAACAAAAAGAAACATTGGTAAAAGGAATGAATTCTGAGTCATCAGCTGTCACTACTGAAATGCATTTTTCTTGCATTGTGCTGTAATTGCTGGCTCTATTAATGTGATGTGTGTTATTGCTTTAGTTATTGCTGATGTTCCAAAGTCAAATAATTATGATTTTTTTTTCTCTTTGTTTTATCAAGCAAATTGACATTTTCTGGGTTTTTTCTTTTGTTTTGTTTTTCCTTTTTCTTTTGAGTCAGGATGTTCCTCTCTTTGCTTTTCAGAATTGGATATTATATGGCTTTTTTACTTTGAGATTACTTTTTTCCCTCTTAATTTTATCCCCAGCCTCGTAAATTTCATTGTCACTTCTGTTAGAGACTTTTCAAGCCTATTTGTTGTATCACATTTAAAGGTATAAAGAAAACAGCAGCTTATGTTTTGTTCCCCATCCTGTTTCCTATGTAACCTCAGAAATTGTATTTCAGTAGTTATATATGGGTATTTTCCATTGGTGAATTGACCTTTGTACAGAAAGACAACACAAAGTGTGACTACCATAATTTGAAAGCCAGTCTTACAAACAGACCGTGAAAGACTGATAGAACTTTCCGGCTTTCCATCAGCATTGCACACCTTTTATTGTTTCACATAAATGAAATACTCATCTTAGATGAATATCTAAGATACTTGATATGCTTGTAAAATATCAGAACGTGAATCAGTTCCTTGAAATTTACAGATTACCTAGTTCTCTGTAAGATTTTACACTAATTTTATGGTTTTTAACTTCTGAAGTAGTCCAGTAGTTGTCTATTACACATTAAAAAAAAAAAAAAAATCACTTGAATAATTTAAACCTTCAGCTGCTAGCATCATCCAGAGTTCTTGGTGATTAAATTGAATGCCCAGCTGGACCTTTGACAAAATTAAAGGAAAAAAATTGTTAGTGTGTGTTTTAATGTCTGCTTCCGCTGGTTCTATTCTTTCAGTATTCAGATTTTGCTGTGCATTGTCTTAAGACTTTATGACCTTTGCTGTATACCTTCCCATAGGAATCTTAGCTGGACTCCTGCCTTTTCAGCCTTGTCTCTGTTTTCAAAGTCCCAAATAGTTATCTCTGCCAGCCCAATTTTTTCTGCTAAGCACTAAACAAGGACAGCATCAGACAGTGTGGACAGCAACAGAATCTATTTTGTTTCTATGGTGGTTTTTTGCTTTCAAGGTTGCGTGCAAGGGTGGGGTCCTAGCAGGCAAAAGTGTGTGCGTTTCAATCATAAAGGAGAAAAAGACATAAAAAATTGCTCAAAGTGTCCGAATAAAAAACCTGAGAGGATACAGACCATTCCATTGTGTTTTCTTCTAGTAGTGTGGTATATGAGTGGCAGGATGGTTGTTTACAATGTTTATGACTTCTATAAAAGATCAGTTTTATCATCATTCTTTCTACTAACTTTTGGAGAAAATAAGTGAGGAATCTGATAAATTTTTTTTTTTTGGTTGTTTAGAGCAGTGCTGTATGAGAAATAATTGTGTCTTCTTTCAGACTGCCCAGGCATTTTTCTAAAAGGGTACAGTTGACTCAAAATCCTGTTCTCATTTTGTAATCGTATCTAAACCAGTAGTATTTGTGCTTTCCTGTTGTTTTCTGTAACACATCTATTCTGTACACTGATGCGGTCTTTGAGGGCCACTGAACTGGCTCATTGTGGTTTTGTTACTGACCTGCAGAGTAGTGGCCATGAGTCACTTGTGCTTTCTGTGCCTCAGTTTCCTTATAGCTACGTGATGTAAATGATACGGACTTCACCTTGCTGGATAAAGGGTTATATCTGATTTTGTATCCTCTAACACGTGGTATCTCTGAGATGCGTGACAGAGACTGTAAGAACAGCACAAGCATGTTTTCCCAAGCTATGCCTGAGCTTCCACCAATTTTAGGCTCAGATGTTTTTTGTCCAGAGTGGTAGTTCTGATACTGTTATCTGGATTTTTTTTGTATGTGCAGTATCTCCAGTTGGATTTTGAACGTATTTTGTAAAAATTGTAAAACTTGAGCATTTGGACTGAGGGCAAAGATGTAGAAACTACATCATGCGATGAGCACTTACTTTAGCTTCTGCTTGCGTCAGTCCACTGATGACATTCTTAAACTATGAAAATAGCCTTGTCTTTGAAAAGTGTTTTGTATTCGGTGATGAAGGAATTAAACTTTATTATTTTACTTAAAAATGTATATGGCTTTTCATAGGCATATGGAGGAGATTAGAAACTGGGCAAATACATTTTTCACAAAATAGGCATGCCCATTGTATTAGATTAAATAGAAATAAAATTTATTTGGTTCATACTTGAAACGTATATGTACTTGAGCTAAGATGAGAAGTAAAGGCCAAGACAGATAAGCAGATCTTGTTCTACTGCTCAATGGCAGAAAACTTTGTACTAATCAAGGATAAGTTTTCTCCGAAGTTTTCCTATATTGAGGAACTGGAAGAACAGTCAAGGCTCTTTAAGAAGTGAATTTACCTTTCTGGAATTAAAACCTGGGGGGTTTGGATCCTTCGATATTAATGATTAGCTTTGATAACAACTTTAGAATTACTTGATGTATGAGCGTATAATTCAGTGTTCCATTTGGTTGAAAATCTCACTCCCAGGCTTGAAACGTTTCATAGTGAGTGATGTGGGGGGGTGAGGGGGGTGAATAGAAATCTTATCTAACATTCGTAGAGCTAGAAGACACAGTAAAACCACCAGTTTCCTTGTTGTTGTAATGTTCAGAGAATATTAGAAGAGTTCTTATAAACGGGAATGAAGTCTTTCAGAAGCTATTTTGAATATTGGTTTGAAGTTCAACTACATTATTTGTCACAGCATAGCATATGCTACAGGCTACTGACTTTCATGAGCAAAGTAACAAAGAAAATTGCTTTTTTGTTACTCATTGCCTCTAACAAAGACCTGACTAATTTAAGTTATATACAGTGGATTTTGTTTTTCCCTCTTTTTTTTTTGGTTTTTTTTTTTTCTTTGTATACTAGTGGGTGGAACAAGTTTATCCATCCGAAAAGGTTTTAAGGTAGTAACTCACATTGTGATGCTCAGGAATTTCTGACATGGTTTGCATCAGTATCACTATAAATGAAAAGATACAAGCTTATGCTATAGCACAGTGTGCTGCCTGGCTCTGAAATCACTGAAGACTAAAGAGATACATTAATATACATATTACTGTGGAATGATTGGTTGGCTTTTCCTGCTGGGCATCTGTTGGAACTAATCAGATCATGCCTAAGAGCATAATAGGGAAAAACTTTAATAATGCTTAGCTCTCTTGGAAGATCTGTCATTTCAGCTGTCATACTCGCTTTCACCAATTTGGTCTAGGTTTTGCTGTTTTGTTAAAAGCCACAAGGCTGAATTGCAAGCCAGGTTTCATTTAATTGTACATTTTACAATGGGTTCTTCCACATATATCCACAGTAGACCTCTTCTTATGGTAACAGTAAAGTTAGTTGAGGGTGGAAGTGAAGTTTTGACTGTAGGTAGAATGCATAACAAATGTAGCGACTGATGTTTATAATGTCACCTTCGGATTTTGAGATGGTGCTCTTAAATTGTGAATGCGTGTAACAAGTGAAAGTTACTTTGTTGTAGTGAGCGGTCCTGCAGATTTCTATGAAAAAATCCACTCAGTCCTTTCTTGGGGAGTACTTGTTTTGCCTTATTTCAATATCTGTGAAGTTGATGTCTAATGACAGATGTAGTAGTTGGTAGAATGTCCTAGGCATTTTAAAAATAAAACATGTGCCTCACAAATTTTGAAGTCAAAATCAACTGTTCATTTAACACACTGCTTCATAAGCATAAGAAATTGAGTTCTTGTTCATACCTGAATACCTTAATAGGCAAGAATACTAACAATACATTAAAACCTTTAAAATAAAGAAATAGAAATTAAGTAAGAATCAAAGTATATGCTAATTTTTTGTGTCTAAGTTAAAAATTGTTTAAGGAGTGTTTAAGTTAAATTGTTTGAGATGCGTTTCCTTTTCCATGCTGATGGTTAGTTTCCCAGTTGGTAGACATAAATTAGCATGTTTTTGCTGGATTTTAGGTTGATTTATTTTAATATTTTTGGTTTGGTAGATTCAGTTGTTTGCATCACGTTTTTAGAATATGAAGGCTAAACTTCGCATTGAATTATTCAGAGCATGTTATCATTCCCAGAGGGTGCTCTGCTTACAACCATTTTTCTAGTTCTAACCTGTACGTGGCTGAGAGGTGCTGTCTTCGTTAGCAAGTGTCTCAAAGCAAGATTAATTCTACAGGCATTGTGATGGCTCTCTGACCCGAGGTTATTATCATGAAGAATCTAGGGAAAGTTCTCCATTTTTGTTTGCCACACTGACATCTTGGTGTTGACATCAAGTGGTTGCCCAAAAGCTGTTGGTATTTTCCACTCGGGAAGAGACCGCTGGTCCAATTTCTGTGTGCATATTACAGAGCTTGATTGTACCACGAACAGCATGTGTACTGTTATTTGGAAATATCTCTTTTAGGACCTCAGGAAAGAACTTGGAGTGGATTCAGACCTGGGAAAGCTTGCTTTGCCTGACTTGGATTACACAAATTGTTACTGGGCAGAAACTACGTCAACTATCTTCACTTAATTTTGCTTTTTCTGGAATAGCAGTTTTATGTGGGTCAGTCATATTGTACAATTACACTTCAGCTATTGTGTTTCTTCTTATGTTAGCTTTCCTGTAGACATACACCCCATAGTTCACTTTACTACTAAGATTAACCACTCTGCAGATTTTCCCGTTGATTGTGGGAGAGCTTATCTCTGCCTCAGAGGGTAGATAGTTCACAATTTATTGGAAGATACACGTTACCTGGTAGGACTGATCTAGATCTTTGCAACATGAGATGGATATTCAATTTACCTTCTGAAGCTGGTATTTTTCCTACTTAAATGTTGACTTAATGTGTTCTATGGTTCTATGATTTCCCCCCCCGCCATTGTTTCCTGTTGGGGGGAAAAACCTCTGCATATTAGCCAAAAATTTGTAGTGTGTATTCAGGAGTTAACTGCCACTAGAGAATATAAGCAGTGAACAAAAACTGAGCAGAAAAGCTGGAATGGAATGAGTGTTTGGTGGTTCCCCGGTAAACATGCCATTGCAATATCCTTGCAAATCGATTCTATCAATTTCATCACTGATTGTAAGGCTGAGAAAGAGCATAAGTGTATGCAATTAGAGTAAAATTGGAATTTTATTCTTGTTTTTAGAAGGAAATATATTCTTGAATATAACTACTTATAACAGTATGTATCAAATATGCTTTTAAGATTTTTTTTTTGATCCCAAACAACTCACAGGGAAGCTGTTTTTTAGGAATGTAACTTGTTAACTAGAAAGTCATCACAGTTTATGTACTAGAACTTTCAATACACACAGGTAGATGAGATTTCTTTTAAAAACTGACTTTCAGAGTCATCACCTATACAGTAGAGAAATGTTTCTTCCTTTTTATCTTAATTTTGTTCTACTGATTCAGATAAAGTCAGTAACACTGGAGGAGGAGGAAGACAAGTTGTCTCACTGTTAAATCCAGCACCAGAAAATACATGTTTAGTTTATCCCCTGCATTCTGTGAGCAGCATGGTGAAAAGCCTTTTATTTAATGAGTTTTAGAATTCGGTCTTTCTGGAACTATTTTTAGTACTTACTGTCACTCTGTACAGTCTTTTCAGCAACTCTCTCTGATTTATTATTCTGAAATTATAATATTATTTATTATCTTCCAATGTGTAGTGAAGTGGCATCTTGCATGTGTCACATGCGTGTACAGTTCATATAATAGTTCCACTATTACTTTCTCAGAATAATACAAAAAGGATAAGTTGTCATTATTTAGAAAATCATAGCTTAATTTCTTTCAGAAGCAGACATGATTCTACGGTAGTTAAATGTTGCATATAAACTTCCCCTTGAGTTTTACAAAACTCTGCAAGGAGTGGAGGTCTTGAGAAAGGCTTGCTATCATGTTCATTTCAGCAGTGTTTGTGACAGGCCTGAAATTCCTAAAGCCTTTTTGTACAACTGGGGGAAGTCTGCTCAAAATGAATGGAGTTAACTCTATTATATTAGGTTTTTCTCATTCTGTTATATTTTTGCCCACCTGAATTGTGAATTGTGAATAATGCAGGGTTTCTGCAGTAAGGCTGTGTATTTTTTAATGTCAAAATTCATAAACCGGTGATACATGCATGTTAAAGTATGGTCTCTGCATGTGAAAGAATGTCCTTGTGATGTAAATCCAGAGAACGTGTTATCTTACTTACTTGCTTTGTCTTTCTGGATGTTAGGATCCCTGAAGAGGATGGGGCGGGGAGGGAGTGTGGGAAGTAGTCATGCCATTCAGATGAAAGTTTTGTCAACGTTTTTTTTTTTTTCCCGGGAAGTGTAAACACAAAGGGAAGATAGAGTGTTTTTGCTCAGAGCTGAACTTTAGTTTAAAAGGGCCTCAGAGCAAATAAGATAATCTTGTTAAATAACTGCTTAGGAAAACTACAGCATCAGAGGTTAGGATATGGATTTGTCTTAATGAAGATGCCATGTATTTAAAGAAATCATGCACCTTAGCTGGAATGCTTGTGTGTTTGTGAAAGAGGGAATGAGATAATAACAATACATTGATTTAATGAATGTTGGTTTGCAAATATTTGTACTTTTAACTAAAGGACAAAGGGTTTCTGTCTGTTTGTTTGTTTGTTTTTCCATCTGTCACGAGCCAAATCCATATGGGTCCATCATCCCCAGTTGCCACTGCAGTTACTGGAAACTGAGGATACAGGACAGTCTCTGCTTTAGGGTAAAGGAATTTTCAGAAATGTCGTAGCTGTTTCTATTTCCTTGTATACAAGTCGTTGACAGTTTTAATCTCCTTCTGCCTGGAAGTACTGATCTGGTTATAGAGCAGGTAGTGAATAGGAGGGCATTACAGGTTCACACCGCTCCAACACCCAGTCAGCATTCATCCGAGAGCTCCAAAACGTGCGATTAGGAGCCTAAGACACGTTGTTTGGCTGTTGAAGCAAAATGAGGTTGTGATTTAGGAGCTGTTCTGAACATAATACAGAACTGTTAGCTCTTACCTCCGAGAGAACAGTGACACGTTAGAGAACTACATCACTAAAACATCACTTATTTCTCTTTTTTAGAAATGCTCAGTTCTGTTCCTCTTGCTGGTTGCAACTAGGAAATTGAGCAGATCACAGGGGTTGGCAGGGACCTCTGGAGATCATCCGGTCCAATCCCCCTGCCAGAGCAGGTCCACCTACAGCAGGTTGCACAGGATGGTGTCCACGCGGGTTTGGAATGTCTCCGGAGTCAGAGACTCCACCACCTCTCTGGGCAGCCTGTGCCAGTGCTCTGTCACCCTCAAAGGAAAGAAGTTATTCTCCTCATGTTCAGATGGAACTTCCTGTGTTCAAGTTTTAGCCCATCATCTTTTGCCCTGTCAGTGGGCACCACTGAAAAAATCCTGGCCTCCTCCTCCTGGCCCCCTCCCGGTCAGTATTCGTAAGCATTTATGAGATCCCCCTCAGCCTGCTCTTCTCCAGGCTGTGTAATTGTAACAGTCACACATACATAATGTGAATACCAAAATGAACTTGTTGAATATATTGTTGCCTGATGTAAATCCTATTTTTTTTCTTCAGCATGTGTCTGTAGTGTGCCTCCAAAACAGAGAACATACCAAGGGACAAGTCGGGTATCTCAAGCTTTATTTAGCTGTGGAAACAAGGGAATTCAGAGCAAAGCTCAGACATCTCTAATACCTTAATCTGGACACCCTCAGGTGTGTTGCAGATGTCTGTGACTATTTCTGAAGAACTATAATGGAGGACATTAAGAGGGGAGGTTACTTACCTAATTGCCTTACCTGCAGCTACTGACCTTTTTTCTTTTGGGAAGAGTGTCTCTACGTGAAAGAACTTCTGTTTAAAGTTTTAAACTCTTAAGTTTAGCTTCTAAAGTTAAGTTCAAAAGTTTTTAGTATCTGAAGTTCAATGTTCTAGTTTACAACATGATTGGTAGTTCAGAAGTGGCCGGCTCTTTTGGACAAGCTACAAACCTTGGACAACTGATGAAATGTCTCTGTACTTTAATTTCCCATCTTTAGGTAGTGGTACAATTATTTACATAGCGAGAGTATTGTGAAGATAAATTCCTTAAAGTTTTGTGGTGCAGTTGCATATTTGATTGTAATATATAATTGTATGTTTACAGTACATTGTACAAGACTAGTCAAGTGACAGCCTAGCTCCTGCTGCTGCTTTTTTGTAAGCAATTATCTCGGTAACTTTTTATCATGTAAAAGCAGTAATGTGGGTACAGCAGTACTCCTGCCTTAGGAATGATACCTAGAGGTATGTGAATTTTTATTAAAAGAAAAGTTTGTGGGTTTTTGTTTTTTTTTAAAATCGTAATGCACAATTCAAAACAGCAGTTAGATTTCATTTAAAAAACCAAAACAAAACAAAAAACCCCAAAACAAAACAAAAAACAAACCCAAAACCCAAACAAAACCCAAACAACTGAATGTTGAAACAACATTTCACGTATGAAAGATGTAATACGGGAAGAGAGTTACTATTGAAACCTGCTGCTGTCTTGAAAATAAGTGTGTGTAAACCTTGTACAGGTTTCCTTGTAAACCCTGTAGATAAAAAGCATTAACACATTATAGGTATGGAATTTCAAGCCTGCTTTAAGTGTAGACTGGAGAAATTAGGGCAGCAAAAAAGTAAATATATTAAAAATGCAGTAGTCACTGTCTCTAGTCACATGATCTAATAAATACGTTCTGAGAATTGGATCCGAAGAATGAAGGAGGATACAAACATATTCCATCTTAAAAAAAATTATCTTATATCTATCTGTCTTAGAAAATGAAGTTGATAATGTTCAGAATATGACAAGATTGAAAGGAACTCTTTACAGAAAGGAACAAATCATCTAAAAGGATTAAGGAGGCTCAAGCAGTATAATTGTTAGAAGTGTTTCAGTCTTTTTGTAGTAACATTAAATTCATATTTTCAAGGAAGTAATTTCGTGCTTAGGTATACCTCCTAGCCTTTTTTCTCCTTCTTCAGAAAATCGGTATTAAATCCATTGATTGTCCGTTTCTTCATTCCATATTACGCTTTTTACTGTTCCTTTCCAGCATGAAATGGTTCATGATTATCCTTACGTTCAGTTGATCCCGTCTACAGCATTTTGCTTTCTGTCTGCTTCATAGGATAAGTAAGGTTTTGTGTGTGGCTGTATACATGGAGAGGAAAAACCTTTGGCAGTTCTTTACATTTATAGAAGCTTTTTTTATAATTGGAGGTAGAAAAATAGCAAATTATGATATAGAGATTGCTAATAACGTAGATCCTTAACTTTTATGTAGGGATGGAACTAACTAGGATTCTGAACGCCCAAAATTTGCTTCCGGTTCATGCATGATTGGAAGCCTCCAAATCCTACTTTTACTGTGGGGAATCTGTCAGTTTGGTTTATTCAGAGCTAAGGTTTGGCTTCTTCAAAGGAAACCATGTGAAACAGTGTGTGATACTGACAGAAAACTATAAAACGAACAAAACTCATATTAATCTTGCCTGCACCTTAGAAGTCTGTAGCTGTTTTGGCAAAGAGCTAGTGTGTCAAATATGTAAGGGACTTTGCATCTGCTGAGTTTTGCGCTGTAATAGTTATCTGACCTTTGTAATTTTATTTTCTCTTTTGAGGTACTGTCACTCAGTTCATAAGGTAACCATCGATATTATTAACACATTTCAAGTAACTTTGGGTTGTAAGCTGTGTGATGTGATGAGAGTAGTGACTGTGCTGTCTTTAAACAGGACAGCTCTCCAACAAATTTTAACCTTCTAGAATGCCTGAATAGGTGAATTGCACACTGTGTAAATAATAGCAGACGAGGGACCTTTATTAGAGCTACAACACTTACGGTATTATAGATCTGAGTGTACTAATGCACCTACTATAGGAACTTATATCCATTATTGCCTATCATGTAGAATATTTTGTGTTTAAGGCTTTAGCTTGGCTTTGGGAATTCATGTATTCACATCCGAAGTACCACCTTTGAAAGAAAAATTCAAGTTTATTTTTCAGCTTTTATCAAAAAAACTGTCCACTGTGTAACTGTGGTCCAGTTTCCTGCATTAGGAATTGAAGTTGTGCTGCAATACTGTTTTCTTTGCTAGTATAAACAGGCAAGGAAACAGTGGCTGGGACCTATGTTGTAATTTTGCAGGAGATGTGCAAAGGCTTTCTGTGTTGCTGTCTGAGCTAACTAGCGGTTAGCAAACATGCATTATTATCTGGGCTTCCTGAAAAGATTTTAGGGTCCTTTGGACATAGGATTCCTTGTCGGCCAAAGGCTTTATTATTAAGTAATTACTTTAATGCATTACTGAATTACTTTCTAATGGGAAGCTGATTTTTTTTTTCTTCCTTTTTTTCTTTTTTTCTCTTTTTAACATCTTCTTCATTTCCCAGTATTGCTGTATTTTGCCAGCTAGAATTTAGTCACTCTAAATGTGCTTATTTTAGATTTCAGGCAGAGTAAGATTTTTGAAAATAATAAAACTAGCGGATTTTAAGAGGATTGCTGACATATAATAAGTAAGTGTGTGCTTCTAGCTTGTTGCAGTATTTGTTGAAATTAGTTACTGTATTAGTAAAATTTTATTATAAGAATCCTGTCTAGCTCTTGACTTTCAAGATTCAGTTGAACTAAAGACACATATCCTATAATGTATGTCATTTACAGTGCATGAAGATAAGTATTGATAATAAGTATAGGGCAGAGTTGTAGACAGAAAATAATGAGCTGCCTTTTGCTCATGTGCCTTTCTCTAACAGTTCACAATACTCTTGAATGAAGGTTGAGGACGGCATTGCTCTATTGTCTGTCAGTTAACAATGTATAGTTATATACAGGTATTTTTAATGTTTTAAGAAATAATCACAAATGTACTCTTAATTTCAGAGTACTTTGTATCACAAGCTGTCATTTTTATATGGTTATTTAGCATATAATATTCTTTTCCTTCGCTGGTTCTTTGAGGAATTACTACATTCTGACAACTTTCTGGTCTGTAGGTGTAAGTCCGTAAGATGTTTTGAACACAACAGACTGTGCCACTGTTAGGAGTATTAAGCAGAAGCTGGTCATTTTCCCAGTTCCTCCCAACGGTGAAGCCCACATTAAAATTTGTGGCTTGAAAGAACATTCATTACAATGTTCAGGTAGTCACTGCCTCATGGATTTGACAAAATACTGTGGTGAGATACTGCGGTACAGCAATATATATGTCTAGAGGCAAGTTATGTGTAGACTTTAGGTGCACTTTGTTAAATGCAGTCCTGTCTGTAATACTGGAAGCTCTTCTAGCTTATCACATTAAGTGTCCATGTGTCATTGATTATGTATTTATTAATCTACCTAAATGTTACAAATTTTTAAAAACTCTCTAATTTTTTATTTACATGACAGCCCAAAACAGCTCCGAAAAGGACATTTGGATCCATTACAAATGATCAGGTAAATATACAGTAGGGAACATTCAACAAGAATACCAGTTTCATTGTTTCAGAGACCATTGTGTGCATGAATCCACTGAAAAGGATGCTACGAAAATTGAGTAAGGTAACGGAGTTCCACATTGCCCTAAAAAAGAATCTTGTGATCAGGGCCAGAGCCTCTTAAAGCTAGTCCTGGCTCGGAGATGGGCATAACCTTGTTTTGCCTCAAATAGTTAGGTTACATAGCTTAAACTGTCTTTTTAGATTAAAAAAGTCTTTTTTTTATTTCTCGCTCCCATCCTGTAGCGATGGAGATGATAACGTAGCAGATTATTTTTACCAGTCAGTCATTTTAATGGCAAAAGGTACTGTATAAATATTAATTGTCTATTATGCTTTTCCTATGGACTCATACCCTTCCTAGTGTGAACGAAACCTTCAGATCACTGGTATAATGTGATGACTGAGGTACAGTTCAGTCCAAATAACAGTTTGACCCTAATGGAAATTTTCACTTCACTGAGGTTTTAATGATGATAGAGCCATTTACTTCAACATCAAGAATTTAACCCTGAAGGGTTTTCTTCAAGTTCCTCTCAGGATTTTTAACTCTCAATTTCTTTGCTCATAAGGGAGAGAATTAGACATTTGTAATCTTAAAAATATGTTTCTTGAATGTTTCATCATTTTTTAGAGTGTTTAGAATGGGAGATCTGTCCGTTCTTAGAAAATGCATTTGTTAAAATGCAGCATAATGACACCCCTAACCCTGTCCCTTAAACAACTTGAAATAGGCTTCCTTGAATGAGGAGAAACCATAATTTTGCATCATTCTGTTTTTTAATGTGGTTTAAAAAGATGTGTAAACCTGTAATGAATAGCAAGAAATACTCTTGGATAGTATTTTTCTATAGAAAATTACCCAAGTGTTAATAATTAATTTGGAAGAGTTCTTTGTGTTCTTTTCTGTTTCTCCAGTAGTTTATTGCTAGTAATGGAGAGCAGAAGCTCTATATTTTATATGAAACTCATATACCGTAATGAAAAATATCTTTCTCATACATCATAGTTAAAGAAAAGCAGAAATGGGCACGCATATGTATAGCTACGTGTACTCAAAGTCTATATGAAGTGTTTGTTGTAGTTGTGGGATCTAATGACAGAATATTCAGTGCCCATCTGTCAACTTGTGTACAAATAAAGAAATAAAAGATAGCTGATGGGTTTGGGTTTTTTTCCCCCTAGCTTCTGTTACTTTTTTTCTGGAAATCTGTGTTAAACCACAGACAAGATAATTCATCATTTCTCAGTAATTATGAAGTTTATTGCAAATAACTGCCAGCCAGATTGAAGATGAAGAGTAAACTCACACTCTGTCTTCATGAAGAGAGCAGCATAGAATTGCCATTCTAGAATTTAACCTAATTGATACAAAATTTACATCTTGATTTAGAAACAATTTGCAAGGCTTATACTTTCATATGCCTTCTGCTAAAGAAACCAAAGCTGTATGTGTTGTTTCAAAATGTGTTCCAGTTCACTTTAGACTTTCCCTCATTTCAACTTAATGTTGTCACAAGTACTGTGCAAGTTACACAGTAATTTTTGAAATGTGGATGAATAGTTCTTTTCCATGAAATAAATGATTACTTATATAGGATCAAATTCTGGCTTTGAGAAAACAAGTCAATGAAGGAGTACAGCCGTACACAGAATTAGACCTATAAATGCATTCAGTGAGTAGAAATCTTTTACGAGTAATGAGAAATGAGGAACATTGGTCTTTGGGAACATTTTCTTTCCCTTTGGTCCGAAGTGTCTCAAATCAGTTTAGAACACATATGATTACCTGAGTCAAGGTTAGAGACAAGCACAGTAAACCAAAAAAGAACCAGGCTGGATGCAGTTACTCATTATTACAAGTATGACATGTAAAAAGAAAATCTGAATTAGTCAGCATCTTTATACTCATCCTATACAGTCAGCTTCAGCGATCTGCATTCCAGTTCTGCTAGAATCTTACAGAAGATACGACTGGAGAACTGTCTTTACTTCCTTCCTTCCTCTGAAGGGTGAGAGATGGGAGAAAAGAGGATAATTGGGATATTCTTAATCCCTGCTTGTTTGAAGAGACAGCAGAAGAGGAAATCTAGTTCTAGATTCCAGTCTTTATTTTAGCGGACTACTTTGTCAACACTAATCTTTTAAAAGAAGCCATGTTTGTGCGATATATTTAGCGTTTCTTCACAATTCCAGGGATGTTAGATGTTCAAAAAACCTGATGGAAAAAAAATTACTATTTTCAAATTGATCTCATAGTTCTGTGCTGTTTTTTTTAAATGAATCCCCGTTTTTTCATTGGGATTGTAATTTTGACTAGAAATATGAAATATGTAATGATGAAGAAAGGGATAGCTTTAATGGGTTTTTAAATATATTTCTAATAAACTATTATGACTTAGTTTTGCCTGTAACATCTAACGCCTGAATTATGCAGTAAGCTGCTTTTCAATGATGATGTCGGTTTTTTTATGCTAATGCTTTCAGATGATGTCCAGAGTTGCCCCACAGACAGAGAAGCAGTCCCTTTATCTCGCTTGCTTTCCTTGAAATTGAATATTGGTGTAGGTCCTCCAGTGTATGCATAATGTCTTGCCTTTGGATGTGGTTGGACTTTGGCTTCGCTCCTCTTCTCCACACTCACTCATGCGACAGAGAAACTAAGTTACATCTGTCTAGGAATTTAACAACTTTTCTGTAGAAATAGGGAAACATTAAAAAAACAAAACACTCCACCACCCCCTCAGACCCACCTCCTGTTTTACTAAGTATCCATTTTTTTCACATATTTTCTGAAGCTTTCTTAAGACCTTAGAGCTTAAAGCAAAATTGGGGATTGCAGAATAAAGGTAAATATATAAATGTGTATTCTTGTATACAGTACATATAAAAATATGTATTCCATGCCAATTTCAGAACATCAGTGAGATGTTTCTATATTTAAATATACTGTTATGCTAAAGTATGTTCTTTCTGTGTCTTGTAGGGTCAAAATGTATTTGGTCTTGATATAATTGAGACACCCGAGGGAGATAAGTGGCCTCAACTGATTGTCCAGCAGATCCTGGATAGGGAACAGAAGGATACCTATGTGATGAAAATTAAAGTTGAAGATGGTGGAAGCCCTCCAAGATCTAGCACTGCCATCCTGCAAGTCACAGTGACTGATGTGAATGATAATCGCCCAGTCTTCAAAGAGAATGACATTGAAGTTAGTGTTCCAGAAAACGCTCCGGTGGGCACCTCTGTTTCTCAGCTCCATGCCACTGATGCAGACCTGGGCTCAAATGCACAAATCCACTTCTATTTCAGCAATCAGATCTCCAGTTTGGCCAAAAGGCTGTTTGCCATTGATAACACCACCGGCCTCATCACTATAAGAGAACCGCTAGACAGGGAGGAGTCTCCTGTGCACAAACTAACTGTTTTGGCAAGCGATGGCAGTTCAACTCCATCAAGAGCGACAGTGACTGTTAATGTCACAGATATTAATGACAATGTCCCATCAATAGACACAAGATACATCATCAATCCAGTGAACGGGACAGTGCTTTTGTCTGAGAAGGCTCCCCTTAATACAAAAATTGCATTGATAACAGTAATGGACAAGGATGCTGATCTGAATGGAAAAGTTACTTGTTTTACAGATCACGATGTTCCTTTTAGGCTAAAGCCAGTGTTTGATAATCAGTTTCTCCTGGAGACGGCCACGTTTCTAGATTATGAAGCCACACGTGAATATGCCATTAAAATAGTGGCTTCAGATTCAGGGAAACCTCCCTTAAACCAGTCTGCAATGCTCCTGATCAGAATTAAAGATGAAAATGACAATGCCCCAGTTTTCACACAGCCTATCATAGGTCTTTCCATCCCTGAGAACAATGCTCCTGGTACTCAGCTAACCAAGATCAGTGCTACGGATGCTGACAGCGGGCGCAATGCTGAGATCAGCTATATCCTGGGTTCTGACGCACCCCCTATTTTCAACCTTGACCGCCGTACAGGCATTCTGACAGCAGTGAGAAAGCTGGACAGAGAAAAGCAAGACAGGTACTCCTTCACTGTGCTGGCTAAGGATAACGGGATGCCACCCTTGCAGACCAATGCTACTGTGACAGTGTCTGTCCTGGACCAGAATGATAACAGCCCTGCCTTCACACATAACGAATATAATTTCTATGTGCCAGAAAACTTACCCATGTATGGCACAGTGGGGCTTATCACAGTTACAGATGCTGACTCTGGAGAGAATGCTGCAGTCACTCTCTCTATATTAAATGGTAGAGATAATTTCATTATAGATCCACTTACTGGTGTAATAAGACCTAATATTACCTTTGACAGGGAACAGCAGGGGTCATACACTTTCCAGGTGAAAGCTGTGGACGGAGGAAGACTGCAGCGTTCCTCAACTGCCAAAGTGACCATCAATGTTGTTGATGTAAATGACAACAGGCCCGTTTTTGTTATTCCCTCATCTAATTATTCGTATGAGTTGGTTCCCACATCAGCCAGTCCAGGGTCTGTAGTTACTAAAGTCTTTGCAGTTGACAATGACACGGGAATGAATGCAGAGCTCCGCTATAGCATCATAGGTGGGAACTCAAGGGGCTTGTTTACAATTGACCAATTAACAGGCAATATTACTTTGAAAGAGAAGGTAATTGCATCAGATCATGGCTTGCACAGACTGGTGATAAAAGTGAATGACCTAGGACAGCCGGAGTCTCTGTATACCATAGCTCTTGTGCATTTGTTTGTGAATGAGACGGTCACCAACAGTTCCTACGTACAAGAGCTGGTGCGCAGGAACATGGAAACTCCAATTGGCCAGAATGTTGGGGATGGTGAGATAACCCCACAGACCAATGATTATGTCAAGATCATCATTGCCATTATTGCAGGCACTATGACAGTTATTCTGGTAATTTTTGTAACTGCTTTAGTACGGTGCCGCCAGACGCCTAGGCACAAGGTTGTCCAAAAAAACAAGCAGAGTGGTGAATGGGTTTCCCCAAACCAAGAGAATAGGCAGATCAAGAAGAAGAAGAAGAAGAAGAAGCGCTCTCCAAAAAGTCTCCTCCTCAACTTTGTGACTATTGAAGAATCTAAACCTGATGATCCTGGCCATGAGCACATAAATGGCACTTTAGACATTCCTGTAGAATTAGAAGAACAGACTATGGGAAAATATAACTGGGCCACTACACCAACCACATTTAAGCCTGATAGCCCAGATTTAGCAAAGCACTACAAATCTGCTTCTCCACAGCCTACCTTTCAAATTAAACCTGAGACTCCTGTACCCCCCAAGAAGCACCATGTCATTCAGGAACTGCCTCTAGATAACACCTTTGTGGTGGGCTGTGACTCACTTTCCAAGTGCTCATCAAGCAGCTCGGACCCTTACAGTGTTTCTGAATGCAGCTGTCAAGGAGGCTTCAAGAACCCAGGCCCCATACACACCAGACAGGTAATGGGAATTTTAAGGTGCTCTCTTTCTCCTTCCCTTCTTACTTTGCCATTCCTATAACTCTGAGCATTGCAAAATAACTTCTAACGCAAGGATTAAAGGTTTGAAAGGTCATGTTTGATCGAGGCATTGAAAAGTAAGCAATTTGAGATCCATCAGTGTTAAGGCAAGAAAATTAAAATAACATGACTGTTGGCTGTAAGGAGATTGAGTTATTGCATCGGTGGGTATTCCTGACTGCAGGTGGCAGTATGGCACTTCCTGCATTACTGCAGTATCTAGTGCAGCTCTGTGAGGCCCCGAGGGGTTATGGTACTGTCCTCTGTAGTATTGTATGCTCAAGAATTGAAGTAATCTAGGCCAGGTGGAAAGCAGTAAAGCTTTACAGGATCTGATAGATAAGTGGTTCTTAATATTAATGGAGTCTGGAAAACTGCAGCCTTCATTTGGGCATAGCTTTACTTCAAGGTCTCTCAAAAGCAGGCAAGGATTTTCCTCTGAGAGTTTCATGTGCCATTTTCAGACTAGAAACACACTGGACTACTTAAATCTGGTGGAATGACACAGTCAACAGGCAAAGTTTAGGGGGGAATTAGAAGCATCAGTATTAATTGCCCTCACTTATTTGCTGCTGTGACTTTTAAACCAGATATTAGCTTCTCAGAAATTAGGTGCAGCAAAGGAAACGTCTGAAGAATCCTCAACTTAAAATTAAGAATATAATGAGAACCAAAGTACCTTTTATTCTTCAAGACCCTACAGAAAGGCTTTAAGTCCCTGGAAATTGAATCTAATGTCTGTCTACATTCTGGAAAGTCTCACTAATAAGAAAGCTTTGCTGTTTGGCTGTTTACTTCTCTTTCTTCGTGAACATCACAAAGTTTTCAATGAAAGTAGTTTTCTAGTTAAGCTTTAATTGGTCAAGGAATTAATCATTAAAGGAAAAAATACTTTAGGAGAGTTTATTATATTATTTATAATATATTTTACTACTGTTGCTTGGGAACAAATCCTCAGCATGACTAAGTCTGTAAGACTTCTTGCTCCAGCTGAGGTTTGGAATTTTTTTCTGTGGGCTTTGTTTTATTACCCCTATAGTGATAACAAAATGTGCCTAAAAAAACCTCCTGATTCAAAGTAGTCATCCTATTTTTGAAAATTGCAGGCTGGGTTGTTTATTTTGTTCTATTTCCCTTACCCACACAGATCTGTGCAGTAGTCCACGTCACTATACTTTATAAAACTTTCGTCTTTTTCTGAGACACATTAACAGAAAAATTGAAGGGAGAAAGAAAATAATGTATTTCTAAGACATACGGTAATGGAAAATGTATAGCTTTTTTTAGATTTGAGTATTTTCTGTTAAAGATATTTGAATGTGTTAATTTAAATTACATGTGCTTGTTAATTTGTTTCTCTGTTTGAACTCTCATAACTCTAGGCAGGGTGGTGCTGTTTTCAGCATTTCTGTGGGCCTGATCTAAGTGATTTTTCAATTGGGTTCTGGTATAGTTCCTCTGAGCCAAAAAGGTTCTTCCATTGTCTGCTCAAATATGCTTTGTCATGCGTTAATGCTGCTACCAAAGAAAGCGAGCCCGTGACTCTCTAGGTTTATACTAACATGGTTCTTCCATCAGAAGGGGCTTTTAAAGTAGAATGGAAAGCAATTCTGTTCTGCAGAAGTTGGTTGGGGAAAAGAGCATTTTCTTTTATCTGTACCTTAAAGGTCAATGACAGGGGCTTCCTATCTGGAAGAGCAGAATAGAATTGTTTTTTTGTGGGGTTTTTTTATACTCATTACCTGATATTAGCTTATCTTCATGTAGCTGAAATTACATGAGCATGATGCGCTGAATATATCAAAAAGAGATTAATGTTGCTATTTGTATTGATTTTGTTAAATACAGTTACCTTCTTTTAGGTTTATTTTTCTGTATGAAAGTGATCACATTGTTGGAGAAAGTATAACTACTTGCTATCAGTGGCCTTTTACACTAATTTGAAAACAATGTATATTGTAGTCTGTATAGTTTTATCTCCTTTGGGGCTGTAGAAGGCAGCTGAGGACAGAGTAGCTTAGAGTTGTCACCATTAGCCAGTAAAGAAATGAAACAACCAAAAATAAGCTTCTGCCACAGTGTCCCACCATCCTCCAGCCTTGGAGACTAACAGGATGTTTGTGGTTAGTGATGCATTTGTGTCGTGCGCTCTCTGAATTTTCAGAAAGCTGTAGAACAGCCTGGAGAATTGAAGGATGCTAAGTTCGGTTAATGAAAAGTTAAAATAATGTCTAATGTGAGAAAAAATATTTTACTTTATTACTAACAATTACTGTAACGCATCCCTTTTACAAGCCAAAAGCTTTCTGAAGGAGATTAAAGAAGATTACATTCACTGTGAAGATATCTCTTCAGGTTCTAATGGGCCCTTGTAGTAATAGGCCCCACATCTCAACTCCCCCTTAGTTCTGTCCATGCAAGACTTTCTACTCAGATATTTGAAGTAATATTGAGTTAAAGCTAAAAATATGTTTTCCTTTGAAGCTCTAAATTTTGTGTATGTCTGAATGGTATCGATTCAGGTCTTTAAAGAAAGGAAATTATGTCTTTGCTTTACTGCTAAATTTGTCTTAAGTGATCTATAAAATGACAGAAAGTCATTGTAACAGTTGTACTCAAAAAGCATGCAAGAGAAGATTGAAAGGTTTTTCTGCTAAAAACCCAAAATATCTCTTTAGCGGTCATATGGGCAAATGAATACAGCAGTGCAACAGCAGAATTTTTTATGGAGAAGGAATCGGAGACTTCTGAAGCAGCTGAGGACGCATTGAATCATGAACTACAGGAAGTTGAAGAGGGAGAAGTATGATCCTAATGTAATCTCCCATAAGAGAGAAATCAAGCTTCTCTTGTACTTGTATGTGAGACAGGGCAAGGGAAAGAGATATTATTTTGAAGTTACACAGAAGGAATTAATAAATACTAGTGACAGTAGACCTTCAGAATAGCACCCTTTCTTTGGAGCTGTAGTAGAGAGAATTCTTTTAAAGAAGTTTACCAGATGATAAATTGTGAAAGGGCTTCTTACTCTTGGTGCGGTTTTCCAAACTAGGGTATTTGGAGGCTCATAAAATAAAGCTGAATTCCAGTCAGATTTTTGTTGTTTGGTAGTCTTGGCGTCCATAGAAAGATACATTTCTTTGGTAGGAAAACATACAGCACCTTTAAAGTTTATCTGTCTGCAAGCTTTGTAAAACCTCAGTTGCTTTTGACCTGTACCTTAGTGAAGGCAGAGTATGTGAAGTAGTCCATACTGACACAAATCTTCTAATTCATTCTGCATTTGCATTGGAATGATGAAAAGGAAGGAAAGCTTCTCCCAGTGTACTTTCGATGTAGTACATAACACAATTTTAAAATCTGGAGTCTTTGCTCAAGTACTTTAAACAACATTCAGACAATTCCAATGCCTGTCTAGGTATTAACCTGTCTATTCAAAACATGCCTAATTATAGAGTACACTGATAGCTCTGATAGCTTGGTTCAAAGGAGGCACTGCCACAAAGGTTCCTTAGAACTTCCCATGCGTCCTCTTTCTTCTTGGTCCTTTCTTTTAATTAATGCTATTTCAGACAATCCTTTCATTTGAAAATAATATTCCGTATACTATAAGAACAGTAGATATCTTTGAAAATAAACACTTGGTTGCTCAGTAAGTATCCCGTGACCTCATGGATTGTCATTTAAAACTTTAACTTAAGAACAAGTTTTAACTGACTTAGTGAAGAAATGTGAATGTTCATGAGAGCAGAACTGGAGGACTTGGTTCAGTTTCAGTCCACCTCTTCCAGTGATAGAGCTGGAAGGTGTGATCATGCCCTGTCTCCGTGGTTAAATGCTTTTTGGTGGTTCTGCCTGCTTCCCAATGGACTCTGGTCTGTATGTTAATTTAGCTCCACTGCTAGTACTCTACACCATCTTCGGAAAGTTGTTCAGGGAGTAAACAGGCGTGCAGATTCATTAATTTTTTTCCCCTCATATTTACTAATACAAATCTTCATTAGTTGATTTTAGTTGCCAAGATTCTATTATCTGTGAACATATCCATATTTAGAATTCTGCCGAACTTGTTTGTTAGAAACTGACTGGAGATAGACTTTATATTCCTTAGAGAAATCTGAATGAGAAGTAGACCTCATTTAAAATACATTGCCTTTTGGGGGCCCTACTGTCTCACTAGCAACTGCTTAGACCTACTTACAGTTATGATACATTTTTCTGATGATTTTTGATTCTTATTTGAAAGACGATGAAAAGTTAGTTACAGCTTCCCACTCACTATGAGAACAGTGTGCATAGGATGTGAACTGAAAGAATATTGCACTGTTCCTGAAATGAATAGCTCGGAAAACTCACCTGTTATGTAAATACTTAGCTGCAGGATTTATTGTTTTGTTTAACAACAGTGAGACTAGTGAGTTTAGTGTACTGTAATCATCAGGAGGCAGTGCTGATGTGTCTGATATGTAAGAGGGTATAGAGATATCACTGGTATTTTGCAGGTACAGAGCAAATTACACTCAAAGAACATTCTCATCTAAATATCAGCTAAATAGATGTTGGTATAAGCCCTTCCTAAAAGCCATTTCAAAATTGATTACTACGATTCTAAATATTCTTATTATTTTCTCTGAATTTTCTGGCTCATAATTTTGCTGGTAGTTCTGATATGCTGCCACATATTTACGTTAGAGAAAAAACCTGAAATTCACACCTGGAGAAAAGATTTTGAACTGAAGGGTAGGTGAAAGTCCGCAGCTCAGAGGTTAGAGAGCAGTTACTTAAATGTGCAGTACTACTGAAGTACTACTGGTCAAGAAAATGCCTTTCCTCTGTGGAACCCTCTGAAGAAAAACTTCTTCAGAATTGTTCTTTCAGTATGTGTTTTTCTCTGGAGAAGCATAGGGGAAGATATCTGGGAAGTACCCCCCCTTGTGTTGTAGTAGAAGGCAAAAACAGAGCACAGGTGGGAAGAAAAGAAAAAAAGAAATTAATTTTGTGTGAGGGGAAAAAATGAATGATTTTGAATATGACACAAGTAAAAACTAATTCAGAGGAAAAAAAAAAGGTGCTTTTTCCCCCCCCCCCCGGTAAGAACTCGTTGACTGAGTTTATACTGAGGCTGGTAGATGAAGTTCCAGCATTCCAGCAAATTGGAAATTGGGTTTTTATGCAAGCTACAATGATACACAACTCTCTCTCCAATAGCAGTTGGCCTTGGGGTAGTAGCAGCATAAATTTTCCTAAATATGAAGTGCATTTCACCTTCATTTTTCAGTGAGATAACTGAAAAGTTTACTATTCTCTCCTCGTGACCCAACTTTGTTTATTTAAATGATCTATAGCTATAAACCCTTGTCAACAACGAAGTCTGATTTAACTGCAGTTTAAATTTGACACTTCTTTCTTTTCCTGTTTTCTCCCAGAAGGTATTGCACTCAATAATCTGCAGTTGATAGCAATTTCCTGACCAGTGAGTGGCTAGCATCTGGGAAGTGTGACTGTGGTATTGATAGTGCTTTCTTTCCTGGGAAATAATTGATCGGAATAGCTTAATTTCTGTGATTTTTTTTTTTAGGACTCTAACTCTGTTGCTGATAAATATAGATTAAAGATGCAAAAGAACTCCTCAAATCGAAATATTTTGTGCCCTTAGGAATGATGCTCTTGAATGAAGTCTGTTAAAACCTGTAGAACATGTTCTAGGTAGTATGGTAGTCTTCTGATAGCTGTAATCTTGCAACAGCACTTGGGGTTTTGAGCTGATAAAGCAAAAAAAATAATAGTAAGAAACCTAGAATAACATACATAGAAGCCATTTCTGTGGCTCCTTTTGTTTCAGCGTTTGTGCTACGTGTATATAGATGTGTGCAAATCTTTGTGTATAGAAACTTGAAAATACACACACATCAAAAATGGTTGGTTACTTAGAACCACAGTAGTTCAGTACTTCTCAAACCATACAGTGATTGAGATGGTAGAAATTTGGAAACAAACTTTACAATATATGGGGAAAATAATGCAGGAAAGGGCTTTTCTCATGCTGTTTCTCTGTTTGCCAGCTCTGAACGTCATCGCATCTGATGTTATATACTGAAGTCGTACGTGTACACAATGATGTTAAGCCAGCAAACATGAAAACAAGGAAATAGCACGAGAAAGCCCTTTGTCCTGTCTCTGATTGCCGAAGAAATTTATCGTCTGATCTCCAGAGGGGTTTGGAAGTGACCATGAACTGTTCAAGCTGCCCTACTGAAAGGTATCAAGGGCAAGAATTTTTTAAAAAGAAAAGACAAAGAAATTTTAGTACATTGTGCTATAGTGTTCTATAACGTAGTTTTGCTAAGAAAAAAGTTATGTGACCCATCCTTCTTCACAGTTGGCGATTATGGTAAATCTATTTTGCTTGTAATCATCTTCTTGTCCCAGATTTTTTCCTTATTTATTTTAGTTGAAGCAATTAGAAATTTTGTTTCTATAAATATATTAAAAGGGAGCAATAAATTTTATTCATACGTTAAAAAGAGAATGTAAAGTTCTTTATACTCCCTGCATTTAAAAGAAAAACAAATGAATTGTTGTCACTTATAGCACCATTATACATGTTAAGAATTAAGTGTTATTTATATCTATTCCATTATATTTTTAATGATGTTATTGCTGCTATGGATCATAAATAGAATTGATCAAAATCACTGCTTTCTCATTTTATAGGCACAAAAGTAGTAGTGAAAAATGAGTACTTCCTGCTTTCTTATCCACATTTTGTAATTAATGATCAGCTCTTAAATAACTGGAAAGTATTCACTTAACTTTTAAAATAAAAATTTAATTTGCATTTTGCTTGCTGAAACCTAGATAATGTCTGTGTAACATACATTTAACCTTTTGAAGTACATTTTTTTTTTAAAAAAAGTCATAAATCCAGTGGCTTGCTTTTCAGTGTGATAAAATAGGAAATAGCATACATACTTTTTTCACTGTTAGCCAGCACATGGGGAGAAAAATGGTCTACTCTTGGGTTTTTCCCCCACATTATTTCTCTAAATAGTTGGTTTTTTTAAAAAAAAAAATTACATGATAATTCGTTATTTAGCATGGGTCATTTAAGAAATAAAATTCGACTATCACAGCTTTGTTTGCAGGTTGGTTGCAAGTTCTTGTATATTGCCTCACATCTTAGGGAGTAATGCTTAATATGTATCACCTATAATACTAGAATTTCATATGCAATGCAAAATCTCTTAGGAAGCAAAGGAGTATAAAGAACCTTGTTTTCTGCATTTATATGAAGACATGTAATATTAGTTTGCTAGAATAAAATGAAATACAGACACTGCTTTTAACTGGGATGTATACAGTATATATAACTTTCTTTGAAAGAAAAAGTTATTAATGATTCATGAATTAGACTACAACATGGAATTCTTACACATTGCTGTATGTTTGATGTAAAGGTATTTGATGGGCTTGTACTTAATATTCACATTGCCTCAGTTCTCGGACTGCAGAATGTCTACCATGACTGTTGCCTATAGTTTCCTCCACACTTGCTATCTGGCTCTTTTAAAAATGTGTATTTGGCTATTTGATCTGTAAAATAAATTCTATTAATAATGAAGTACGTATTGTAATTTAGCATATTGTATTGCATAATTATAGCTGTGACTTACAGAAAATTTTTCATTTCTGGTAATGAAATCATTTTCTTGGGAAGGAGTCTATGTATCTGTACGACAGTTTTGCTATTCCTATTTATCATACCCATGCAGCATTGATGCTTCAAAGTAAAATCCCAGCACTTTCAGTGGTTAGATGTACAGTAATGATATTTATTGACTCAGTGCCACAATTCAGCCAGTTGCTTTGGGTTGACAGTTCATTCCTAATGTAGTAAGGAATTTATTTAAGAAGTATTGTTTAGTGTAACAAAGATTGGCCCTGCCCATTGCTGTTAAAATGGCTTGCTTAAATGCTTTGTTAGGTGGGTGTTGGGAAGCATTCAAAGGTCTTTGTTAAGAGACCCTTTGGCCTAGTAGGATTGTTTGTCAGAAAGATGGTAGGATTTCACACCCTTCGGGTCCTGGTATTTCTTTGTTTTTTGAATCTTCAAATTTCTGTTCCTGTGTTAATTAGGTTGGATTTCCTTGACAAGGAAAGTCATATACGTAAAGATAATGTTAAAGAAGAGCACCAAAGAATTTGAATGCTTACATTGAAATTTTTGTGGTGTTTTTTTTCTTTTTTAAATCAAGGGATAGTGAGTTGAGATACTGAACTAAATTAATCTAACTTCAGGCATGTAATTTAGTAATCTCAAGCGGACATACAGTTGCACTCAGTTTTTTTCTCTGGTAGTGAAAAGGCTTAGGTATATTATAGCAAGTTATTATTTTAATGTTAGGACTGCATGCCCTCTGGAAGTGCCTACTTTCTTACACTGAGTATGAAGAGAACCTCTGATAAGTACCTTTCTAATTCGAATATGCCAGTTATGTGCTTGCAGAGAAAAATGTTTCATGAGATTCCTAGTTCTTTTGCTTTTAACCTAGCTGAAGATCTGCCTTTTTCCAAGTGTTTCACTGGTCATATCATTCTAGTCTATCAATAAATAATTCTGGAAGAATCTAGGATGACTTTAAACTTTTAAAAAGTTAATACATACAAAATAAAAGGTACATCAAGTGATTGTATTACTGAGCCAAATCAGTAATCTCTCTTTTAGTTCCTTCATGAATCAGCATAGCCAAATATAATAACTCTCCAAATGCACTAAGGGAAAAGCCAGCAACCTCTTAAGTGGTTCAGTTTCATGTGTTTCCTGTGTTTTGATTATTTTTTGGTTTTCTTACATCTAAGTTTCACTTTTTTAAAAGCAATTATTTCATAGATTGATATAAGACTTGTTCAGAGACCTCATTTCCTTCTGATGGTTAAGTAGGTTCATGAAAATCTCATAAAAGCCTAATGTTTACTGTGACTGTATATGTGTGCCAAATACCAATTTCAGTGCTTTGTAATGTGAAGGTTAAATGGAGGCTAGTCAAAAAATTCTGTATTTAGGTTTGTGTGGGGTTTTTTTAAATGAGTATTAGCATCCTGAGTCAAAGCTAGGTGTATATGTGTCAAAACCAACTCTGTTTCTCAGATGTTTTCACCAACAGAATACTATTTTCTGACTGCATAGAAGTCAGAGTAAATTAAGACCAAAAATCACTGGCTTGACCAAATGCTGATTTTGAAACTGAAAACTCATTATCTTTTCTTTGGAATATCAGTCATACTTTCTAGGCCATTTTATTGTACTTCAGACTGTAATTATTATTACTTACCATCATCTCAGTGAACTTCTCAAGAGATTCATCATTATTTCTGCTGCACGTTGCCGTCCCTGCCACCAGTGCAGACAGGTCTGTATCTATAGATAAAGTCTTAGAGGTTGGTTTTGGTTAGTTGCAGTGCTATGTGTGGCTCAGCAAAAAGAATAGTTCTTTATTTGTTGCCAGTTTTACAGAGTAAATTAATCACATCGCTGCTTTTAGCCCTACAATGCTGGCAGCCAAAGATGGCTCTCAGATTTGCTGTTCTGCGTCCCGTATCGTATTGTCAATGCCTGGATTTCATATGGATGTGTGTCTACGAAAGCTCAGTGCCACTCGATCTCAAACATGCCCTGATAGAAAGTGAGTCACTCCAAAGAAAAGCGGTCGCACACAATCTGCAGTTTGTATGAAAGCTGCCTATCGTATCAGAAAATATATTGGACTTCGGAGGATATCCTTAAATCCTTCTGAATTTGAGTGGAGGACTGTTGAAGGGCAGTAGGGTGCTGTCAGGAACAAAGCTGGTTTTTGATGTAAATAGAATTATTTTTTTAACAAACTGTAATGCTGCGGGGTTTTTTGTTACACATTTTCAGTGATTTTTCCATTTTACCATAAAACACATATTTATGGTATATCCTGGTCTTAAGTATTACTTGTAAAGTCTTTTTAACAAATATTTTTTTATATATATTCTTGCTTTCTTATTGAATTACTAAGCACTGTTTCTTTTCTGTCTTATTTATCTATTTCTAAAATAAATTTTGTTTGAATATTATATTTGTATACCTTCTGGAGAAGCACTGTTTTTAAGTACACCTGTGGTCTGTTTAGTTAGCGCATGTGCACCATCAAATCTATACATACACTGTTACTTTTTACAGTGATTAGGACCTATAATTGCTAAAATAACTTTACATAAAGTACAGTAAAGCTTACTAGTAATCTAAAGAAATATGCTTTTTTCAAAACTTCATACCGCTTAGTAGTGTATTTCTTTTGTCTACATTTTCTTCAAAGAAATATGATCTAAGCAGGAATTCCAAAAGTTGTACATCTTTTAACAGTGTTTACATATACGTGTGAGTGTTTATATGGTATTTAGAGCTAGAGACAGAGAGATATATAGTGCTTTTATATATATGTGTGTGTATGTATTTTGTGTGCATGCGTATATAAAGAAAGCATGAGGGTCTGTATACACATTTATCACTTATTCAATTAGCAAAGTTTATAGGTGGTATATATCACATAAAATATAACTGTAGATATGTGCCTATCTCAGTACCCAATATATCTTGCTATGAAAGATAGCCAAGCCCTAAGGTTTTTACTTTACCACATTATTTTGAGATCTGGAAAGGTCCATCTTCCCTTCTGCGAGTGTACTGGGTTCTCACTAGAGCAGAAGGTGACTCTTGATAACTTGGAGGTTAGGATGCAATTTGATAAGTACAGTTTTGAATTTCAGTTCTTTTTCCTCCACTATTTCACTTTTACTTATTCCTGTACGGTCTCCCACTATTCTAAAATACAATATTTTATTAAATAGACTTGTTCTCTTAAGTCTTGACACTGAAAACGTCATGAAAACGATGTTTCTGTATTTACTTCAAATGGTGAGCCTCTGCTTATTTCATAAATAGGCAAATGTAAATTAAATTCAGTTGTTTACATTCATACAGATGGATGTTAAATAAGTGTGTTACCAGGAATTTTTTAGGGGTACCACTGACTTTCTGCAATCTTTTTAATAGGTTTTGTTTATTTGTATTTAGTATGTTTTTCATTTTTTATGGAAGATGTTCGTTAAACTCAAATAAATGATTTCCAATAAAAAATGATTATATCAAAAATACAAGGTTTGATTTCCCATCACTGAATTGTAGCTAAGAATTATGAGCCAAATTCCAGTCTATTTCCTCAGTGTAGTTTTTATCCTTTCTCTGATAAGAGATGATGTCCATGGCTGTCAGGTGGATGAACTGCCATCTGCTTATGTTCTCTGTTTCCTTCCAGGCTGTGATGTTGTTATTGTTCTTGATATGATCACCAGAAATTTGAATCCCAGACCTTTCCTTAAAGCGTTTCCTCCTTTTTATTGTCTAGGCAGTACAAAAACTTCCCTTTTATCTGTGTGAATCAATAGCAAACAAGTTGCAGGCATGTAGACATGCTGACAGGAATGTGGATCTGAAAGACTCCAGTCATAGACTTCCCCCTGCAAAAATACTGTACTAGATCCATGTCTAAAGTATGTGTGGGCTGATGCTGTCCTGTCCTCTCCTCTTGAAATGGGACAAATTCTCGTCTTAGCCAGATACTAGTGCAGGTGTGTTTCAGATAAGCAAATGACCCACAGACAGAAGTACTTTCAACAGGTGCATGGAATTTGGAACCTCCTTTCCTTTGAACTTTTAGAGTATTTGAGTAGTTGGAAATATTCAGGAAAACACATACCTTTCATGACTTAAACATACTTCAAGGGGAGAGGCATTTCAGGGAAAGGAAAAAACCTCTTATTCTAACCAAATAGTATTACAAGCTCTCTAACACTTATTTTGTATTAAATAACAATTTAAATATTTTAAATTTTAAAATATAAATTAATTAAGTACAAAATACCACCTAAATATTTTCTGACAGAAACGGAAGTTATAAAACAGCTTGTTAAAAAGTAAGATTAAATCTGCATACTTTGTTAATCTGGAGAATTTTTCTTACGTCATTGTATGGGTATACCAAAATTTCCTTCTACTGGGGACTGTGCTGGTGGTGGAATTGTGCTAGAAGATCTGACTTGAAGTTGACATTTTGGCTTACATACATGTGGTATGGTGGTTTTATTTTGGGGGAGATGAACACTCAAATTATTCTATATTTTCAAAACGGTATGTTGATAAGGTGGTTTGTACAATCTTAATTGCTAAGATACAGGGAAGCATTTTAAAGTATTTGAAAGAAACTAATAAAGTACAACAGTACTGTTCATTCTTGCCCCCCCCTCAGTTAAGTGAAAAATGCCTGTGCCTCAGCTATTGCGGGCTGTATATCTTTTGTGATTATCTGTCATCCAAAGTTGCCAGGGTCTGTATAGACAGAGTCACGATCGTGTGCAGGACCTAGGCGCTATTAGGATAGAAGGGGGTGAGAGAAAAGGAGGGTCTTGCTAGTGTGTAGTTTTTATGGTGGTGAGATAGCTCTATCAAAATCTGAAGTGCCACATCTGATATCTTTGCAGAAGTAGTTTTGAGTCGTATTCTTACACACTTTCTTAATTGGATTAGTGTGGATTTATTATTACATCTTAAAGTAGCAGAATGTTGCCTGCTAACTTTGAATGTATGTGAACACATGGATATGTGTTCGTATCTGGGTTGAAAAGCCTGATTTGTATGAGGTTTATCATGACTGTAAGGTAAGATGTCCTAGTTGTATTGCTGACTGAGTTTTATCGATCATTAGAAATTTTGTTTCCCTCCCTTTGAAAACTAGTGCATTTTGAACTGGAATAGAAAAATAAATGTGACTTAGGCTTGAAAAGTGTATGGTACAGTTTTCTTTGCTATTTTAGCTAGATGAAACTACTTGAATTCTTAAGGATGGTACAAAAAGTTTATGGTATGATTTACCTTTTTTCCATTTTTAAATTTACCTGAGGTAAAATTACAGTTTTATATAACAATAAACTGTCTTCTGGCTTTGTTGAATTTAGTTTTTTTAAATATATTTTTAAAAATTAAAAAGGAAGTACTTATGCTTGCAAGTACTCAGTGATTACAATTACATAAACATATAGGTACAGATATTTAGAATTAAGCTGTGAAAGCTTAAGCACTTTCTGCCTCTTATCTTCTGTTTTCAAAAGCATCTGTTTTTTGAGGGGTAAACACGAAACTATCTGCAGCAAACTTGCCAATGAATCAAACTGAAGCTGGGAAGGTGCTTTTCTATTTTGAATAAGCATATTTGTAAACAAAATTTCGAGAGGAGGAAAACATTGGATTATGTTCTCAAGGAAAGGAGGCAGTAACTTCTGCAGCCTGCTGAGATTTTGAATGATGCTGATTTCAAAGTTAGAAGCCAAACCCACTACAATTTGTAGAAGAAATTGTTCTCTCAAGTGATGTTAAACTCAGAACTTGGTGAGAGCTGCAACTAAGAGCTGCTGCCGCTTTAAAGGTATATCTGATATTGTTATTAGCAGCAGTGATCAGCATTGTTGTAGTCACTGTTCTGCAGTTCATGCTGAGTCGGCTTGATCTATAATATTTTTTAGAACTGAGTGGGAACAATTGATTTACCAGAAATCCTGCAAGAAAATCCTTTTTTCCTCCCTCAAAATAGCAGTAAGCTACTCTTCCAAATACAGATATCTAACACTTTTCAGAAGTATGTCCCATTAGACACGTTTAAGTAAGATAATAGCTTCAATGTGGATCTTTATTCTTCACACTAAATATTTACCTTTTTAAGTCTTATTTTATACATTCTCGGGCTATAGAAACCTATACATAGATACACACACAAAGAAAAGGTGTTTTTCTAATACTTTTAAAATGCTTGTTTTCTCTGTAAGGGAGTATTCTAAGATATTTCTTGCTGTTTAGTAACATGGCTGAATACATTTTTTTTAATGGCCCAAAGTTTTTTCTTTTAATCTAGTAAGATGACATTGTGACTAATTAAAAAACATAAACAGATTGGGGTTTACCAACACATGGGACAATCGTCAGACCTACTAATTTTGAAAGCATTACACTTAAGGATTCCTTCAAACTTACTAACTCAAAGATAGTAACTTTTAAGTATGTGGTGAATACATTTCAAGAAAGTAGTAACATTCTTTGGCTCTTGTATGGCCAAAATTGTGAAGTAATATCTAATAAGTGATCTTTGCTGATTCAGTTCCCTTTCTTCATCAGGTTTATTGCAAGATGACTTCTGCGTATTACTCCTTTGGCCAGCTTCCTAACTGAAGTTACTTCATATCCTGTTCATCAAATATTTTCTTTGTTCCTTCATGGTTTAAAAGAATATTTAATGGTCTGACACCAGGAGATTCTTGTTTTCTGGTCTCTCTCTCTTTGCTGGGTTAAAAACTGACTGGATGGCCAAGCCCAGAGTTTTGTGGTGAATGGCATTAAATCCAGTTGGTGGCAGGTCTCAAGCGGTGTTCCTCAGGGCTCAGGTTTGGGGCCAGTCTTGTTTAATATCTCTGTTGATGATCTGGACGAGGGGATTGACTGCACCCTCAGCAAGCTTGGAGACAATGCCAAGTTGGGTGGCAGTGTTGACCTGCTTGAGGGTAGGAAGGCTCTGAGAAAGATCTGGACAGGCTGAATTGATGGGCTGAAGCCAATGGTGTGAGGTTCAACAAGGCCAAGTGCTGGGTCCTGCACTTGGGTCACAACAACCCCATGCAGCTCTACAGGCTTGGGGCAGAGCAGCTGGAAACCTGCCTAGGGGAAAAGGACCTGGGGGTCCTGGTGGACAGTCGGCTGAACATGAGCCAGCAGTGTGCCCAGGTGGCCAAGAAGGCCAATGGCATCTTGGCCTGTATCAGGAATAGTGTGGACAGCAGGACTGGGGCAGTGATCATTCCCCCTGTACTCGGCACTGGTGAGGCTGCAGCCTGAGTACCGTGTTCAGTTTTGGGTGCCACAGTGTAGGAGGGACATGGAGGGGCTGGAGCGTGTCCAGAGAAGGACAGTGAAACTGGTCAGGGGTCTGGAGCACAAGTCTTGTGAGGAGCGGCTGAGGGAACTGAGGTTTTGTTTAGCCTGGAGAAGAGGAGGCTGAGGGAAGACCTTCTTGCTCTCTACAACTGCCTGAAAGGAGGCTGTAGGCAGGTGGGGGTTGGTCTCGTCTCCCAAGTAACAAGCAATAGGACAAGAGGAAATGGTCTGGAGTGGTACCAGGGGAGGTTTAGATTGGATATTAGGAAAAATTTCTTCACGGAAAGGGTTGTCAAGCATTGGAACAGGCTGCCCAGGGAGGTGGTGGAATCGACGTCCCTAGATGTGTTTAAAAGACGGGTGGACGTGGTGCTGAGGGACATGGTTTAGGGGTGGTTTTGGCAGTGTAGGTTTATGGTTGGACTCGATGATCTTAAAGGTCTCTCCAACATAAGGGATTCTGTGATTCTGTAATAAAGGGATTAGGATTGTATTATTTATGTTTCCCTATTTTTATACTAATATATTGCAACTATGGTGGGGTTTTTTTGTGTAATGGTCCAGATATACCTAAGTTCTTGTACTTGGTGTCATGTCAGCTTGACGTCTGACAAAGGCACTGTGGTAATAACCAAAGGAATTAATAGCAGATGTGTAAATCCCCTTTGACAGTATGTTAATCCCCTTTGACAACCATTTAGGATATGTTGGTGAGTCACAGAATATACATCTGTTTGTTACATTGGAGTTCTTAAAGATTACAGATCATGAATCATAGAGTAATTCAGGTCCAGAGGAACCTGTGGACGTCACCTAGTCCAATCATGGTGCTCAAAACCTAGGCTAGTTTATATCAGTGCTTTGAACCTTGTTGAGTTTGCTTCTGAGTATCTCTAAGGATGGAGATTCTAAAACCTTTTTGAAACACTAGTTCGTGTTTGACAACCTCTACGGTGAGAAGTTCTTCCTTGTCTTACTTGGAATTTCCATTGTGTTTAATTTCTACTGAAAGAGCATGTACATACTTTACAGATTGATATGAAGCACTGGAGTACCAGTGAAACCTTTTCTGCGGCCTTAGAGAAAATCCAGCAGAGTCTGTTTTGAACAGAAGTCATTAAAGCAGATTACAGTCATTCGTGTTCCTTCAGTCATATCTCTTTGTTTCTTTGACAAAGGCGTGCATTGTGTGCCAGGCAGCATATATCCTCAGTTGCACTTCAGGGTGATTGTATTGTGAGCTCTCAAAACAAGAAGTTTGTTCCCTGGCTTCCCAGTTGAAAAAGTCATGATGAGAAGGTGAAAATTCCATTCAGCTCAAGTGAGGCCCTCACATGTTCAGGTGGTCTGTCTTTCTCCATTTCTTCCTTCCTGTCTTGAAAATTGTTTCATTTTGAATGAGAAAACTCCACTTGAGGAAGCTGCAGGATAGTTCATTCCTTACTTACAGCCTCACTTTTCTCTGTATCTCCATCTTCCTCCTGACTTCTGGATACTGAACAGTCTTCAGCTGTCCTGTCATGCTTCAACAAAAATGGCTTCATCTTTTTCAGTCTTCATGTCTTTTGCACGGTTTCTGTTTTAATGCATACAGTAGCATGTTGCATCATCACACGATTTATGTGGTGTTGCTCCATATTATTGCTAATATAGAGTCTGTGAATATTTACGCAAAGAAATTTTAAACAAATGCTGAAAACCAAGCATATTTGGGACAGTTTGTCTCTTTGCCATGTCAGTGCTTTCAAGAAAGTACTTTTTCCTATTCAACATATTTCTGGGATCCTCTCGGAATCCTCTAGGATCCTCTCAGAATTCTTTTAGATTAGTACATTCCTATGTCAATGGAAATGTTTAATATTTCTGGATCCTCAAGTATGCGTAGGTATTTCAGTGGAAAATAAGAATCTTAGTTGTTTTTATGGCTCTGCTATTTACCTGCGTGAATACCCAAATGAATTCAGTTTATTTATAGATGTAAATATTTTAAATATCTCTCTTCATACGCATTTTCAGGGTAAAGCCCAAAAGCATGCTGTTTTCTGCTCACTTGTATGGATCACCAATTTACATATTCGTCTTTATTTTATAAATACTTTGAGTTTTCATTTAGACTCCATCTTGTTCTACTAGTGAAAACACGTATTAGTTGGCGCAGTCATGATTGTTTTGTTCAGAAAGTAATGAGTAAATCCAACCTTTTCAGAAACTTACTAAGAAGGTTGTATATTAAAAGCAGATAGAAATGACAGAATAATGCTGTCAATAGCAATTAAAAAAAAATGTAATTGGAGGGAAAAAATTCTTTTGATGTTTTCTGTATACAAGATACACAATGGTGCAATTATCTGTTCACTTTCAGCTACCAAGCATGATTTATTAGTTACAGTATTTTTGGCTTTGAAACACTGAACATGGATAAGACTCATGCTCAGTTGTGTAAGGATTCCAACATCTGTCCTGACAATCCTCTTACAGAAAGTCTTTTTGGAATTAGGAAATGGCAACATGAGTTCTGAAATGGATATGAAAGAAACAAGAGTAAATGGGGTGGGGGGTGGGGGGATTGGAAGAGAATATTTCATTATTTCATTGCCCCTTTTTAACACATTAACTGCTTGAACTGTTTGTTTTTATGATTCCAGATGGTAGCAAGATGCATATAAATGAATAAAATGAAATAGAACAAATCAAATGCTTGGCTGCTGTTCAAGAGCAGCTAAGGCTAAGCTTTATTAAATTCACATGAGGATAAGATAACTGCAGAATTTCACAGAATGAACTGCAATAATCTTACTCATGAAGAACATCATTCTTCTTGAGATTGATGGGAAAATCTAAAATTTTATCATGGAAAAAACCAAAGCCCCTTTGGAGCTTTATTTTCAGAAGGCATTCGCTACTTTAGGGAAATCTGTACATGTGCCACAAACAGAATAGGCTTGCACAATTCATTTTTACACACCAAAAGTTTTAAGTGTTTGTTCTTTCTCAGTGGCAAAGTAGAGAATACTTCAAAGATAGTTAGTATGTTCTATGTTAAAACTCTTCCCTGGGTCATATAAAGTCCCTTTAGAAATAAGCAATTTTATATTTTAAAAGAGGGGAAATGTATTAAATTTTAAAATTATATTAGACATACTTAATTTATATTTAAATAGGGAAAAAATATAAAGCTGACAAAACCAAATAGTGTTTATGATTTTCTGCAGTACATAATACACATTGTCTATGCCTTTATTTGTGACTAGATCATTTTTCATGCTTCTGCAGGTGAAAGGCTGTTTCTAACTGAATGTTTTTCAAGCATCTTTTTCGTCACATAGTGAAATTGACGTTAAACAAGTTATTTTTTCTTTTTAATATAGTATTTTTCTCTTAATTCTTTTCACTGAAACTCCAAAATTACTGTTCAGAATTAGATGACAGAGTAAAATGTTTTCCTCAAAACCCCTGAAATATATTTCCTGCCAATACTTATAGGATGTATTTTGTTAAATTTTCCATTTAAATATAATTCAAAGTGAACTTCATTCATAAAACTGCATCCCTGTATCTAGAATGAAAGAAAGAGAAAATGCTAAAACTCAGGGCTAAATGACTGAGTACTCAAATCTATTGAGGAGCTGGTCAGGGAAAGCAAAGGGAAGGAATAAATCCAAAGCTGTTTCTGTATTCTCTTTATATTTCCTTGGCTGTCCAGCATGGTCCCCGTTCAGTGCCTTCTATACCCGCTAAGAAGGTCATAGCATGGATGGAGATGGATGAATGGAGAAACCTACGCAGCACTTCACAGTGTCTGGTGGTCCTCAGAGGAGGCTTTCTTCAGTGGACAGTTAAGATTATTTAGTGATCTTTGTATCAATAGAATAATGTTCTCTGGCTCAATACTGACTTCGATTCTAGCTGAATATTTGTAAGGTATTTATACTCTGTAATGAATTACTCGTTTTTTCCCATTTACCTGAATAGAAAGGTGAAGGAAATAAGCAACAGTGCATAGATCTCTGAAAGTATGTCCCATGCAAAAATAATTGTCACAACCAGAATTTAGTCTCTTGAGTAACAGTTTCAAAATACAAAAGTGCGAAAGCCAAAAAAGAGGAATTGAGTCAACTCTTTACTTTGTGGTAAGAAATATAATACCAGCATGAATCAGTGTCCTGGTTTGAGGTTAATTGCAAGGCTTTCTTGTAAATGAAATGAAAACTCTGTTTGTGAAGCCCACACAGGAAAAAGTACCTCTAGTTATGGTGTCCACTGGATGGTGACCAGCTGCTATGACTACTGAATTTTATAGGTTTTACTAAATTTCGTAGTCATAGGTAGAGAAATTAAGTAACAAGTGACATAATTTATCATGTCCTGCAAATCCTGGTGTTTACACATAACTAATGGATCATGTGAAGTAAATTGCTCCCTCTCAGTGGTGTTACTACACGGATCAAGAGAATAGATGAAATGAAATTCCCTTTAAGGAAAGCTTCACAAATATGGGAGAGGATGCGGTTCTTGCTTGCAAAGATGTCCTGATAAAAGTGTCTCTTTGAAAGGTAAAGAAGATTTTGAAGCATTGAGGTAGCCTAACACGTAGCTCTGATAGTACAACTTGAATAGTTGCAAATGTAAACTTTTTTTAAGTGCTTGTGGGTTTTGCCCAAGTGCAAAATACGTTATGCAATACACTTTTTTCTTTTTACAGCATGGTATACATACACCTCTTTACAGCTTTTTGGCCATTTGATGGCAGGTATGAAGTAAGCTGGAATCTCAAATCCAGCATAATATTTTGAAATGATTCAGAGCTGGGTGCAGGACCAGTGCAAATACATAAATTGGAATTTCTGGTAACAGAAATATTTTATATGACAGGCACTTGTATTCTGTTCTGTGACTTGTAAGTCAATTTGAAAAGATTAGACTAGTGACATATTTTGAACTTGACTTTAAAACTTACTTCCGTGGTTCTTAATCTCCCATTGAAATGATTCAAAATTAACATTTTAGAACAAAGGGAAAACCGTATTGAGAGAGCAGTGAACTATTTTAAATATTATACGAATATAAAGTCCAAAATACAAACATAAGCGGTAACAGAAACTTCATCCTGTTATTATTACTTATGAATGATACTTGTCTTGACTGAGCGTTATATGTGTTCATACTAAAGTTATTTTTGAGCGATGCACAAATCCAGAGTGTAGTTTGCAATAATACGGGGAAATTTTGTAGTACAGTAATTACAAATTTTTCAACAGGTGCAACTGATTGACATTTATCCATTCTTCAATAGGAGAAAAAATGTTTAAAGAGCATGGGAAATTTTTCTAAGAACTGGTGAATCATTACCTTCTAAAAGTTGGGTATAATTGGAATGGACATGACGTGGAAATAAACAGTAGAGGGCAACTTCTGTTTTAGTGTTTTGATGAAATCCCTTGTTGGTTTGGGTAATGTCAAATACGTGTCGGTTTTGTTTTGAGGGGCTGAATAACTTGTTCGCTCTTGTCCCCTTTGTAACTGAAGTGAAAGGCAGAATCTGGCTGCTTGATAAACTGAAGGTATTCATCAAAGCCACAAAAGTAGACCTTACTTGAAGGCTACTTACACTTATTCCTGAAAATAATAGTCCAATGGTCTATATAAAAAATAATGGCCAGAAAAAGTCTGACATATGTCATAACAGAGAGATAACCTTTTCTCCTTGTGAAACCAGCCCAAATAAAAACTCAGATTTAATCAGAAGTGTTTTTCCTCCCTATGTCAATCAAACTTTTCCTATTGGTAATCTGAACAAAATAAGGTTGAGAACACAAAGTCTACTTTTGTATTATTAAGATGAAAAGATTCTGCCAGGGTTTGATAACATTTGAGATGCAGAGGCTGTTACAGGAATATAATGAATATCAAATATATCTGCAAAGAGGACTTCTTATCAAGATAAAATCCTGATGAAAAATGCTACTTATTCTTTATTTTCCATCAGGCAGGTATAAAGACTGCAAGTCAAGAATGTAGATCTATATTTAATGGAGGTATTTAGTTTAGTACTGTGTGTACTGAAATGTGAACCGTGAACTCAGTCGCTTCTCATCTGATCCAAAAAATATTTTGAAAATTAGACTCAGTTCTTTCATATTCAAATAAAGACTATTCTATTAATAAATTAGAATTTACCAATGGGTGTCGCAACTTTATGAGTAAATATCTATAGCCTGTTGTTCCAAAGGAGTTCTGTAGTATTTGGACCGGTTTCAGTGTAAAGGAAAAAGTATCTGACTAGTCATCTTTAATTTATAGACCTCAGAAGTACTAGGTTCATGAGTGAAGAAATCAGATTGGATACAATGAACCAAAAGTTGCCATATGCTAATTTCATATGGTAGGTCATGACTATCATCACTTTTTTTATGGTAGAAGAGCGTTACTGGTCTCTTGTTAGTTGTTTAATTGGTTTCTGTTTATTTCTGGCTGTATCTGGCAGTACAACACAACTGATAGTGACTTTGTTTAGGGTGTTATTCAGGACAAGGAGTGAGGAGCTGGAACAGGATGTTCTACTGGTCAAAAAAGTGTTATGCGATGGGAATGTATTGCAATCTTCTACGGGGATTGTGGAAGATTGTCTTATGCTGTTTCCATTACATGAGTTGTGTGTGGGTGTAGGCTTTGTATGGGTTTTCTTTTTTGTAATTGTTTTTGCCTTAGCCACACTGTGGCTGGAGATTGGAAGAAAAAGAGAAAAGGTCAGAAAAACTTAATAGCAATTTTGTTTTTGAAAGGGAGAGACTGGTTGATCCAGCTTAAATGGTTACACCTGGATCAACAAATAGCTGTTGATTTACAGAGGTGAAGGCAAACTGCGAAACCTTACAGGTCAGCACTATGCCAGCTGTAACCAGAAGAGGATAGTGCGAAGGAAAGGTGAATCGATAGGACATATTGTAATAAAATTTTGAGAGGCTGTCCAAAACTAGATGGATGGAAATGAACACCCCTTCTTTACTAAGTAAATGACAGAGACAATCCAAGAAAACTGAATTTTGTATCCCTGCTGTTTGGAGTGTTGTTGAGGATGAATGGGATTTTCTTAATGAAAGACAGGGTTCTAATTCATGACTGTATTGGTTGTACCCCATGGTATTTATGTAAAGTACATGGGCCATATTCAGCTGTAGGTATGATCTCACTGAGGCAATGATAGTACCAAATCCCTTAGACTGATAGAAGTGAACATTTTGTACGTATTTTAGTAGGAGAAATGCTGAAAAGTGATGAGGTAATATTTTATTTTTCTTTTTGCTGTCTTTGGGTTACTTAATTCTCTTTTGCAAATTTAGAACAGATTGGCTGACATACGAGGTCAGTAAATATGTTGTATCAGGCCTAAATACTCCACTGTCAGTGGGCTGAAGCACAAGCTTAGGGAGGGAGAATCAGCAGAGCACATACGGCCTTATTCACTTCGTATTACCTAATGGTTGATGCTGAAGACTCATCAGAATCTCATAGTGATTTCTTTCAAGTGATAGTAGTTTCTGTTTTGAATGATTATAAAGGTAGCAGAAATATTTTTTTTATGAAGAATTTAGGTTAGAATTAATTTCTTCTGTAGGAGGTCTAGGGAGAGAAACACACCTAGAGAGTCATCTGCTATAGCTGTCTCGGATACGTAACATAAGCTGGAGTGAGTCACTCTGTAACTCTCTTTCCTCCATGTACTGGAGGACGAAACTATATGAACGCTTAGCTTCGAGATAGCTAAAGCTGAGCAGGATGATTTATGAAATCTAATACCAAAAAAATGTAAAAACGAGGGCTCACAAAGCTGAGAACGTTTTGAAGCTATGACCTTCAGTACTACAGGCATATGTTCTCTTAGAAAGAGCTGAGGTAATTAAATGATAGATAATGCAGAGAGGAGTTTTCAAAGTGGGTAGAAGTATTGTACTCGGGTATTTTCACCTAATGTTTGGGTGCTTATTCCATGTATGTTGTTAGAAGTTCTGAAATATTAGTAAATTTTACTGTGTAAAGAGAAAGGAAATTCTCTCTTGTTTTCCCTTATTTTTATAGAATAAACGTTTTGTATGCTGTTACAATGATCATATTTCTTACCTTTGCAGTAATTTCTCTTCAATACATCATTTTTGTATGTGTATTTCCATCAGTCTTATTCACCTCCTTTACTCTTTGCCATAAGCTGATAAAGGTCCAAGTGCATTCAATCTGCTTGTTTATTTGGGCATATAGTTTATTACCAGTACATTTACAAAGGAAAAAAGAACAAGGATTTTGGAGGACATGTATTTAGTATATCATACGTGCCTCCATATTGCCAGCAGACAAACTGCAGTGGATCCTGGTCCATTCCAATAGTCCAAAAACCATGGCCAAAGAGAAAGTGAGAAATGTTGTCTTCAGGCAGTGTGGATGCTGTAGTCACTTGCCTGTTTGTGAAGTTCACAGGTGTCACCATGCAGGTTTTTGTTTCCTTTGATAACATCGAACCTTTGGAGAAAAGGCCGTTCACTTTGCATTAAGACAATTGTCACTATTGAGTCTGTCAATGAAGCGTTGGTCAGTTTAGTAAGTCTCTGGCAACACCATCGTTACAAGATAAAGTTCATGTCCTGTTGTAGGAGTCAGAGTCAGTGTTTTCTTGAGCTAGGGTCCTGTACCGCTACTCCGTAACTCGCAGCAAAACCTTTTGGGAGAAGCAGTCCGACAGAGGACTTGTTTTCAGAAAACACTAGATATTTTGCCATGCGGATCGACGCCTAAGTTACCGGTTGTAAAGAGTTCATGTCCCTTTTGGATTGTGTCCCTAGGCCTGCTTTTGGAAAGACTGGGCTAAGAATGATAATTTGTCGGTATAATAATTATGAGGTGGGATGTAAATGGAGAACATTGTATTCAGTTGCCTATTTCCTCTTTTCAGAAACCTTTGGAAGACTGAGCAGCACAGTTACATCTTTATGTAAAAGTGTAAGAGCAGAAGTTGGAATAGGGTGGTAGGAAGATGGGAAGCGGACACTTTTGGGGGGAGGCTTTTATCCAGATTAAATCTAGAAGCTCCTAAAACGTCACAGAAATTCTTGAAGCAGAAGAAACTTGTTGCTTTGCACAACTTTTGGTAGAGTCCAGGAATTTTGATGTGTGTTAAGCAGTTTTTACTTTATCCTTCCTTTGGAAGCAGTACTGTGCGGGGTGAAAAGAACCTTACGATGTGGGAAAACTGAAATTAAACTCCACTGTAATACAGTTCTGCCTTTTATCAAAATAATCTATTGCTCTTTTACTGTTGCCAGAGATAGACATCCCAAATCTCATAAACTGCCATCCCATGTGATATTAATTAACACATTTATTGTGATGTCTAGAGGGATTTCAAAGTCTTAATTAGCATCTGACAGCTGAGCTCTATCTTCAGCGTAAGTGCGGCTCCTGTCATGTCAGGGTTTACATGTGTTAGAGTGGTATGGTAAAGCTGCTCTTACACTGGGATCCACTTTCAGACTGGAGTGGTTTCAAACCTGAACCTTCCTGAGTAGTCCCAACAGTCACATGCAAGATTTAAGGAGCAGAAAAAAACCACAACCCAAACTATATTTTAATCTGGTTTCTATTAAGATAATTTGACCAAAAAAAAAAATTACTTCTACTGTCTGCGTTTTGGTAGGCCTTAAAGAAGAATTTCTATTATTACTGTTTATTATTTGGCTAATTTTTATTTCTTCAAGGCCACATCTTGAATTTATTTTAATGGAAAATCAAAGCTACAGTTATTATTTGATGCTTCGTTTCATTTGCTTTCTTCTAGTTTGGAGAAATACTGTGCTTTTACTGTATGAATAGAAGACCAAGAAAAAAGTATAATAACGAACAAATAGAGTGACATTCTATACGGACGTCTTTGCGATGCTATACGTTGTATTGCATTATATTTGTTCACAGCTTTGCACTTGCAGTGCAAAGTTCCCTTACAGAATGAAGGGAATGAAACCTCAAGAGAAAAAGCCCTGTGAAATGAGAACAAACAATATCAGAACATAAGGTGTCTTGCTAACCTTTAAAAATGCAATGCAGTCCCACACAATTTTCTTCATTCAGAAGCAATCTGTAGCTCTTGAGCAGCAAGCCAAGCTGTTGAGTTCTCACTCACTTTGATGTGTAAGTCGGAATTTAATATAAAAAAAGAAAAGTTATTTTGGAAAATCCTCTTAATGGAGGTTCATTTTTATCATGTCCAGTTTTCTTTCATTATTGGATATTTATAGGGATATTTCTTTTTTACCCCGTGCCCTTCTCTGGGTTATTTTTGTGCGTGTGTGTTTCTTCACATGCCTTGGTTTCTGCTACTGGTTTCTTCCATCCTATCTTGCTGTATTAATTTTAGCTACAAAATTTTATAGGTTAAAATTGGGCCCCTTGCTACAAGAAAGACATTGAGGTGCTGGAGCGTGTCCAGAGAAGGGCAGTGAAGCTGGTGAGGGGTCTGGAGCACAAGTCTTGTGAGGAGCAGCTGAGGGAACTGGGGCTGTTCAGCCTGGAGAAGAGGAGGCTGAGGGGAGACCTCCTCGCTCTCTACAACTGCCTGAAAGGAGGGTGTGTAGAGGTGGGGGTTGGTCTCTTCTCCCAAGTAACAAGTGACAGGACAAGAGGAAACGGTCTGGACTTGTGCCAGGGGATGTTTAGACTGGATATTAGGAAAAATTTCTTCACAGAAAGGGCTGTCAAGCATTGGAACAGGCTGCCTGGGGAAGTGGTGGCATTGCCATCCCTGGAGGTATTTAAAAGCCAGGTAGACGTGGTGCTGAGGGACATGGTTTGGTGGTGGTATTTGCAATGTTAGGTTGACGGTTGGACTGGATGATCTTAAAGGTCTCTTCCAACCTAAGGGACTCTGTGATTTTAGAATCATCTATCCTTTACTGTGCTTTGACATCTTCAGTTTTATTTCTTTTTTCAGTGACACAAGTTTGCTATTTTTTATTGGAGGTGGTTTGTTTTGAATTTTGTATGCAACCGAGCATCTTTGCGTGATCTTAAGTACTGAGCAACAAACAAAAAGTGAAGATACAGTGTGGAATACTGTAATATGGAAGTATTTTAGTAAGTTATTGAAGTTCTGCATCAAGGGTCGTTACCTGTTTTTAGCTCACTCTGTTACTTTGTGTGACCCAAAGCCCTGGAACTTGATTATAGTGAATAAGTACTCCTACTTTACTGTGAATTCAAAGGAGCCTGTGTTTGTTCAGGAGTTGAAGCTGCTGAGTGTCACTGGTGCAGTGTGAGGTCATTCCTGTTCTTCAGAAATTCTTACTTCTGTACGTGCTTTTCAATACCATGCAGACTAACTCCACTCTCAGTACAGAAGCGTAACCATTGACTTCTAGGGAAGCAGAGTACGGTTAACGCACAAAGCTTCGCAAAACCCCATTTATCCAGTTTTTGTTCCAGGTTATTATTAAGAGGGTAGCCGATATGAAACAGGGAGGTTAACTCTGAATGCAAGTGTCATTGAAATGGCCGGAGTTACAGATGACTCCATTACTGTCACTCTTTTATCTAATATCATATTGATTTATTTTGAAGTACCTAATTTTTCATTTTTCTGTACAGCTTAAGAGATCCTTCTTTTTAGCCACATGCCATACTGGTATGGAGTACACTGCAAATTATACCATTTCTCACATTATATCAAATTGGATGATTTTGTCTGTATCTGTATAAAGAAGCTAAACTCAGCGTTACATTAAATTAAACTGTTGCTTTAGTCTCAAATTTGAAGCAGAAATTACTTTGAGTAATCAGAGAGATGTGTGTGTACACATGTATTTACTTCACTGATTGTTTACAAGTCTACAGGGGAAAAAAGTTTAAATAATTGGAAGAATTTAAACATTCAAGAGTAAAGAAGGCCTTTGCTTAGAGCCATTAGAACCAAGGCTTTTCTTTTTTAGTCCAGTGCTACTTATATCTGTTTGCTGGCGTTTCTTTCTTACCAACAGATTAAATTAGGACTGGATGAATCTAAATTTAAACAAGACCTCTGTGGTTTGATTAGGCCTAGGGCAGTGGATTGATCCGAGTGAGGTGCAGTGGATCGGTTACCTTGCTGCTTGGGGAGGGAGGGAATTGTCCGCATAGGAATGATGATCTGAAGGCCCTTTTAAGGAAAGGGAGGTTACTAGGAAGCAGTGGATGGGAAGGTAGAAAGTTGTCTTCCATTTTAGCAGTGGAAGTTACCATGTATATACATATGAACGATAAAGACAGATGATCGATGTGTTGTTAAATTCTGCTGGTCACCCTCACCAGCCAGCTGAAGAAAGGACAGATAGGATCTAATGACCATTTGGTGGTCAATCTTAAATTTAACTAAAATGAAATGTTGCTCAAGCAACCAAAAAGAGCAAGGATTCACTCATGACATTGCCCATTATTATATATACTGGAAAAAATGTGAGCACGAGATTTAGATAGCGTAGGTGATGGCAGAGTTTTAAATAGGAGATTTTTTTGATTTGTTTTTCAAGAGAACTTCTCCGTTGCGTTTCTGAAGAAGTATGTTGCTGTACGCTGTCCTGCGTCACTTTTCACTTTGGAGGCCTAAGTGGAAGGATGTGCTTGAATCAGACAGTGCGATGCAAAAGGAAACTTGTACTGACCAGCTAATCTGTTTATCTACAATATTGTAGATAAACAGAGAACAACGTTCACTTGTAGCACTATCTGTTCAGTCTTATCCCAAAATTTGTTGGAAAAAAAAGAATTTTTACTGTGAGTGTTAACCAACCTATTCACAGCAGAACCTAGTGCCAGTTTGTTTGGAACAGTGCGGATCCCGACAGCCTGATAAATACATTCATAGATTTCTCAGTTCAGATGGCATAAGAACTCACCATTTGGAAACCATTGGTATGAGTTTCACTGCATTTAGAACAGATGTGGCTGAATAGTCTTCAGTCTCCGTTAACTGTATTTCCATATCCAGGACACTGCAAGCTTTTTGAAAAAAGTTTCGGAGTAATTATTATTGCAAATTATCAACCACTCGTTCCACATAGTAAGGACTAACCTTACTTGTTATCCATTACTTAAAGGAACTATATCACTTCAGAAAACTGAGTATTCTTATGCGGCCAGCAAAAAGATTTTATTAAGTCGAAACAATTTTCTTTAATTATCCTTCAACAATTCACAGTTTAAGAAAAATTACCCTTTTAGCGAAATGAATATAATGAACCACTCCAGAGAACTCAGAGTATGTACTGTATAGGAATCTCATTTAAAAAAAAAACCTCCCCAAATAAAACATCTTTAAAAGTTTCTCTTTTAAGGATTTTTTTTATTTTATTTTGTACAGTGGTTAATAAAATCCTGTAAACCCAGCCTAGTAGCTGTGATGGAACCCCTTAAAGAGAGGAACAGTGATTGATGGGCATTGGTATTAAGTAGTAGGAGAATTTTCCCGGCAGATGGGACCCGTTAATTAGAGGAGAACCAAAAGCAAAACCTAGGAAGGATGTGAGACTGGATTAGGTGCATACCGATTCACTATGCCTAAAGAGAACCCTCTTGATTAACTCTGTAGTGTAAATGATGCTCCGTTAGAGGGTGGGTGTCACTGAGGATCTCTGTTTTGCTAACGGGAGACGGGTAAGATGCCTTTCTGCAGGATGTTTTCTGATAAAGACATTTAAAGCGGACTTTATCTCCCTGGGAAGAAAAGGTTATAAGCTTTGGAAATATGGCTGATTTTACTTCTTGTTCATACAGCCGCACTGATAATTCATTATATTCAGTTTTACTGCTGTCTGGAAGAAAACAGGATGAAAAACTGTATTGAAACCTATTTTAGGAGATTTGGACTAGGAGTTAACGTATCATGCTAACAACCTTATTGCCCTTGCCTGTTGTTGTTAGGCACTTCCTGAAGTTCCACCCAGCTAGTTAAAGGAAGTTTACAAAGTTTGAAGGTATCTGTTACAGTGGAAGCTGCCTGACTTAGATTCTGCTGCTGATAGAGCTGCAATCCCTCATTTCCGTCTTAGAGCCCTCTACATCTAAATGCCGGCAAAGCAAGAACTTGGAGAGTCCTGCAGTTCTGTATTCTTTAAGGTTTTGTTTGAATAATGATTAAACTAATCTGGCTTGGACTAGGAGGGGCCCATTTAAAATTGTAGTGTCCTTAAATGCCGTACAAATGAATCCTGATAAAGGATAAGCTGGAGAGTATGAAACTTTCTGAGTACAAGCCCTTTGACACAACCATCTAGAAGCCAAATCAAAGGCCTTCTCTTTATTGCTAAATATTTCTTGCTTGGATTAACTTCTATACAGAAGCTGTCCTGAGATAAAAGCACAGTAAAAGGGCGTATTAGTTTCACCTGAGTGAAAGTTAGGTGAGGTCAGCCATATGCTGAGGCCCGTTGCTGACTAGGCCTCATTTATCTCAGTAACATGGAAGAGTTTTGTCGTCTCACCTGTCTGCCTTTGGTGTTGTTATGTTGTGCTGGTAGATTTTGCCTTAGAGCTGGAATTTCTCATGCAAATTAACTGCTCAGCAGTGATAACTTTTTTTAGGAATGAAGTTACTTTAAAAGTGTTCCTTCATTTTGTGGTTGCTTCAGTTTATCATCAGGAAGAAGCTTTAGTGCTTTACCTGGCTTCATTGGTCAGTATGAGATTCTAATCAAACGGATACTTTCTGAAATTTTTAAATTTTAAAAGAGTATAATAATTAATTCAGTAATGGTTAATTATATGCATTTCTGTCACCTTCCTAACAGGATCATATGTAACATCTTTTTGTTACCTGGCAAGAAGCTTCTTAACTCTTCTAATTTTCTTGACTCTCATTCATACTCATGATAAGGATTTTATGTGGTATATTTTTCCTTTTGCATCAGTCAAAATAGAGATAAATCCAATTTATGGATTTATGCAGTAAATAAATTGTCTAGGCAATTGAGTAGCCTAAGCTTAGTAAAATGCAAAAGCCGTTTCTGCAAATATTTCTGATACTCTTCCAAAATACTCCAAACTTAGATACTAATTTTTGTGTTTGTATGCTGGGGTTCTTCATTCCTTCTGCTGTTACAAAAGTAATTAAAAAGAAAACAAAATGCTGATTTGACAACTTATGGACATTAAAGACCATTTTCCATCTGTGAAACTGCAGACAATGGTGCAAAAGTACAAATGTAGTAAGTTACTTAATACGTAAAATAGAACCGAAGTATAAAAAATTTGAATATGATACTTGAGAACAAAGGCCTAAGGAACTGTGAAAAGTATTTGCTGTATAACAGCCTTTTGCACTAGGCAGAGGCAGCTGGGGCTTTTTTGGTGAACAGAGTGGGGAAAAAAAAATCATCTGACAAAGAAAATAGGATGAGTTTTAATTTTATGGCTTGAAGAACCTATGATAAACTCCATTCCAAAATAGGGGACAGGATTTTGACATGTGTTAATCAGAAATCACCCTCAAATCTCACTAAATATATTAAATAAAATTTACTTTTCCCCCCACAAATGTTTAGGCTTGGCATTTATTGAAGTCTGCCATTATTTAGGATGAAACAGCAACCAAAAAAACTGAATCTGAATCTGTTCACCTTCCTATTTTCTAAATATTTCATAATCCTACAGATAATAGAAATGCATGTAAAGCAGTAATGTAAAATTTGTCTGTTTGACTCTCAAAGATGCCAGATAAAAGTCTGAGTCTTCATTCAGAGGAGTGCATCACTTGCATCTCCAGTCTTACTTGCACTTATTATCAGATAATATCTGTCAAATTTTCATAATTAAGATAAATCTGAAGGGTTCGATCTCAGCTGAGTGATATTCTCTAAGTTCTGGTTTTCTCTACCTGCTTATAAAATAAAGATGATGAATAGATACCATCCACATATTTAGAAGACGTACACCATGGCAGCTAGATAGATTTATCTTCTTTGTTCTTATTTCATGAAGTTCATCCAGTCCTGTTCTGGTAGCATGAATAGTATCTATGCAATTCAGTTTGATGTTTTATAATACAGGAAAGCTGCAGCTGTAGGCAGAAGTAAAAACCTTAATTAAAAGTAGGGGAAAAAAGCCTTTTCACTTTGCATTTGTGTACAAATAATCGCACAAAATCAATAATATCAGACAGATCTTTCAGGATTACATCTCAGTGATGGAATCACTAATACACTAATTGCTGAAAGCGTACTCTGTGAATGTTAAAGCATGACGGAAAGCTGTTTGTGACCCTCAAGTCAGGAACTCCAGAAACATACTATGTGTCCCATTGAGTTGTTTTCCCCATAAAACACTGAGTTTCACCAGAAGAGATACTTTGCTTCCGCTGTATCTCATGATCCCAGCCTTTCTCTTAGCTTCTTGGTACCTGAAGCGGAGGCCTGCTGTTACGCTTCGGATGTGAAGTGAAGGATGGTTTGACATTCTAGCAGATACGTTCAGGTGCCTGAGGGTCCTGGCTTACATATTCTCTACACTCACAGGTAAGGAGTGGTGTTGTTATTCTGTACCTTAAAATACACTTAAAGTAGAAAAAAAAAAAAAGTAAATTCACAACTGTTTCTTCATAGCATTCAGAAGAGGCAACATAGTTGCAGCTGTTCCTAAAGACAGATAGAAAAATCAAACCTATGTCTGATCTACCTGTACTTGCACCGTGGTTGCTCCAAGCTTCTTTCTCTGCATTCAGCAGAACACAGGGAACGCATCATTGGAATGATGGACTGAAATGATCCACCAGCATAAATTAACACAGCTGAACAGTTATTTTAATTCAAAGTGAGTAGCGGTGTAGTGACATTACACGGTGATTACAAAAGCGGGAACATCTCTTAAACTGGCCTTGTATTCTGCCAACCCAGGAAAATATGTCTCAACCGCTCAAGTGAGCAATCTCTAGATCGGTTTCTGTTTCAGCTACAAAGAAAAGAACAGCTCAGCCGTACACAATGAGCAAATTCCCTTCTCCCCTCTCCATGACTCACATTCAGATTAGGCAGAAATACCCTGGAGTTGTTAAAGGGAACTGGTCTGTCTCTTACTGGACAATGTAGCTGAGGCCCTACCATGTTGCTGGGTTGGGAAACCTGATAAATTCTTTACCACTGTTTGTTCTTCAAAATAAGAGCTATACTCAGTATCTGATGACATCATTTATAAGGATGTTCTCTAGGGGTATGTGGTGCAAAGTGCATGGCTGTGGCTGGAACAGTGGTCCTTTCCCAAAGGCCTGTGAAGTTTTGAGGCTTTACTGACTTTCATAAAACTTCTTGAAGTGTGATGGCTGACATCATATAATACTGTCACTTATATGCAGAAATATATTGTTTCATGTATTTACTTCCGCAAAAATAATCCAACAAGTTTCAAAGTGCTAATGTATGTATAAACTTAGTGGTAACTTGGCATGATGTCAGCAAAACAAAACATTACAAATATAACAGTGTGATTTAGGTACATTCAGAAATGAGTAACATACTTGGTCATGAAATCTGTAGTCTAGAAAATATACTTGGGAATTTAGCCCGTGATGGCAGTAGAATAATAAATGAAGTGATTATATTCTGTACCAAGGTTAAAAATAACCTAATGGAGTTTTAATGATCTTACTAAAACCAGAAATCAACTGCTAGATTTTCTGTCAAACTGGGTCAATTAACCAAAACTTGATTGGGTCAAGGAATTAACCATATGTTTTCTGACTTTGAAACTAGTTTACATACCAGGTTTATCTTGCTTTAGCTGTCTGAATTCTGTGAACACATCTTCCCTTAATGATTGTTGAGGCATCCTTAATTAAGCATGTGAGTGTAATGCATATGTCAAAGAGCAGTCAAGAGGGAGGAAAATTTTTTTGGCACTGTAAATCAGTATGCTCAAAGATGCTGACACTGTATATTCTGTTCTAAATTCTCCCTCTGCTTTCCTTGCTGTTGCCACTGCTTAGACAACGAATGGAGTTCAATCCTCAACATGAAGAAGGTTCAAAACGCTTGTCTGGCACTGATGGTTCCAAAAGCATGAATCAGAGTCCCCCCTGCAGGTTGTCTTCAGGGCCAGAAATGAAGCTTGTGTGCAGTGTGGTTTCATATTTTAGATGTGGTAAACACACGTTGCAATGTCCTAATTCAAATCAGATGCGTAAAAAAAATGGAAATGACGTGACCACCAGAGTGACCGAGAAGGCGGATTACAGAGTGAAGCTTTTGTTTATAGAAATAAAGCACGTTTTCAGTCAAGCATGTAGCATATTACGTTATTTATAAAGAATAAGTTTTCTTACCTGTACGTGTTTACTGTAACAGAACTGAGTTATAAACTGTTGTATGGCATAATGGTATATATTTCCACCACCCTTTAGTAGAGCAGACCACACTAAATTTACTTTAAGTGAAAAATTTGTCTCTCAGTATAGCTATACTGCTGAGCTTCAGTTAAAAATCCTGCTCAGGCTGTTTTTTAATGTTTTGTTCCTAACTTGTCAGAAGAATTTTCTTAAGAACATAGTGCCTCAGCACCATCCGCGTTTAAAACTTTAAATGTAAAGACAAAAAAAATTTAGGTTTTCCTGTATTTCACCAGTAAGGGATTGCAATAATCACCTTGGGTTATCCTGCATTCCTAAGATTCCTTAACTTTAAGGGTAAGTTTCCGTGGAAGTGTGGCTTTGATGGGAGTCATGAGTGAAGAGTGCCAAACAGGACCTGTAGTGGTTAGACACGTATTTTGAAAAAGCTTTAGGAATGATAAACTGCACAGTTGCAGTATCGCTATTTTATTTTATGTTTAAGAAAGACCAATGAGATTTTGGGGTCTTCTAAAAGAGCAAAATGGATAATAAGTAGTATGTTCTCTTGGAGTTTTCCTGAAGGCACTTTCTTGTCTAGTTCTGTCATGCTCTGAAAAGTGTAAAATATATTGTTAGAAACTAAATGAAAACTTCTACAAGGAGAAGCTTTTTTGTCAGTGTAATGTAGGTTGAAGTCTTCTGAGAATTCACAGGAAATATAGTGGATTAAAGATTCAAAAGCTAGCAATGTTACAAGTAAAAGGTCAAATGGGGCCATCACGCACACCGACATTGAATAATTCAGGGGTTTGCTGCGCTTGTCACCTGCAGAGCTCAAATATTTGAAAAAGTGCAGAATCATGGCTTACTGAACCATGGTGATGGCACAGATTATGGTAGATGAATATTGCCACTAGGTTAATTAACCAGCACCAAGTAAGCGAGCTCAGTGCTTGCGACCTTTGTAAAAGTTAAGCTGGTAGAAGGAAGAATGAACTGCATAGTTTGGTGCACCACTCGGCAGTCCAGCCTTAGCTATACATCCTACACTAGAGTGCACGGTCAGGTTTATAAACCTAAATCAGACACTTAATACTTCTATTTTATTTTATTTGTATGATAATTGGTTTTCTCTGTGGAACGTGAGAAAGAGGACATTAAATAGCAGTTGGGAGTGAAACTTGGCACTAGGCAGCCACTGGATAAGTGGTTAGGAGTGACAATGATTCTCTCTAGGGAATGATGTACAGGGTGTTACCTGCTGGCTGCAGCACAAAGGAGTCCCACAAGCAGACTGATAGGAAATAAAAAGCATACAATTAGGAAATACAAAAGGGAAAATTACTTTGCAGCTCAGTAGGGGTGCACAGCAATCCACTGCTCAGAAGCAGATAAAAACTACCTAGGTCAGAATCGAGTCATCCGAGTTCCACATAGCACTACAGATAATGAGTCCATTGCCAGTGAATCAGTCAGTGCAAAACCAACTAGTTAAAGTGTCAGAACTGTCAAGGACAGTTTGACTCATCTGATGACAGTGTTGAACCCATGTCACTTAGAGGCAGTCAACAAATTAAGTTTGAAATCTCAAAAACGTTGTCTCAATTTAAGAGACAATGTTTGAATCAATATGCTTTTGGATCTTGTAGTAAGGAGGGATGTACACTGATTTGAGTTTACAAGCTGTAGACAATGGTCTGTTAAAGCAATTACAGCCACACATCAGGCTGGTTAGAAATCAATATCTGCAAATGTGAGATATTTGCATTTTTTTTTCTGCACAAGCCTATTTAAAATAAACTAATAATTTTCCCTCTCCAGGCTTTGAGTTACTGCTGTTTAAAATGCACTTTGTATTCTACACTCAGGATTCTTAGAATCAGGTAATATTATTAAAAATAGTCTTGGAAAAAAATGAATGCCAGACCTTGATTAAAATTACTGTCATGTACACCATGGGAAAGAACTTGAATTTTCTGTGAAATGAACCTGATTTACTGTCACTTGTCTTTACTTGGCTTCCTCATAGATTTCAAGCACATCAGTACAGTGATGCTAGTTTATTGTAGATTTACTTGCCTCCACTTTCAACAATCATGATGGGCTATTTTGATTCTTTTAGTCCTTTCTGAGAGTAATTTTAAAGAAACACTAATTAAAGCTTTTCTATTGAATAATACATGTGCTTCACCCTCCAAAGTTTAGCTTAAGGGACTCACATTGACAAAAATACATTATATTCCTTTCACTTAATTTCATTAGTGGGACTTCTCTGACTTTGTGGGAACAAACAGATTTTCCTCCAGAGCATGTTAGAGCACAGAACAATTAGCAGAGCATTAGAAGTAACCACAGCCCAGGAATAATGTCAGTTAGCCCTATGGCAGTGTGCGACTTCCAGGGCAATTTGTAGATGTTCTGTTCAATGGTGTATAAAATAGGGATGTACTGCATTGTACTTGAGGCACTTTCTCTAGAACTCCAGCCAAGTCGGATACACTGAATAATTCAGACTTATATTTTCCCATTTACCAAGTAGTATACTTTATGTACTGTACTGACAACAGAAGAATGTCGTCAACTTAGAAAAAAACATATTTCGGGGCTATGCAAACATAGAAAAAGTTGTTTGATTCTTGTTTTTATGGTACTGAAAATCAAAAGAAGTTCTGCTGAAATCAGGAGGGTTTTACTGGTGTAAAATTAGGTTAAGGAAGAGGAGAATCATGCCCTCGTGAAACACTAAGCAGCAAGGGGTGACAGTAGAAAAGCATTGGTATTCTGCTGTGAAGCTAAGCTTCCTGCAATAATGAGTGCATAGCAGAGGCCAAACAGAAAGCAATACATTTGGGTTCAACATCACATTCACCTTTTGTCGTCTGAGAGCACATGGGAACAAAAGGAAATACGAGCAGTGATTTCAAATATTTCTTGTTATCCTTTTATTTCTTTACTGCTTTCTATTCCTTTCTGTCAGTTATCAGTGACCATCATTTTAAAACCACTTGTAGTTCTGGGAACAGTTCGTACTCGTTTGTTGAAGCATTTATGATGGCCAGTAAAACTTTTCAGGATATCGTTTTATTTAATATAAGCCAGTGTTATTCTCTTTCAGGCTACTGGAAGCATTTTCTTGTTTCATTAGCCAGTCAAGTTGCATGGCTGTGCTGTATGTGTGAAGTTTGGAATTAATGTTCTGAATTACATTGTGCTCATTCTCATTTTAGGGCAGGTCTTACACAACCTCAGTGTTGTATATCTGCTTGCTATATGCAGGTGATTTACCAACATTGTTAGGAGTTTATAAATATGTGCTATTATTAATACAGTATTTTGGTTTTTTAAGTGCCAGGCCTAATGAAGTGCAAAAAAGTATTCAGGACTACTGATTTTAATGTTTGTTCTACCTAGTGCAAATTGCAAAATTCACATTACGCAAATATGAACTAAGAATAATGCAGATTCTTTTCAAACAACAAATTTTAAATTTAAAATGTTAATACATATTAGCTGATAAAATAAAATGCAGAATGGACAGAAATTTTGCCACTACTGAGTTGCTTCACTGAGTATCTGCAGTTAAAACTGCTGTTTTACAGATTTGAAAATAGAGCTTCAAAACCTTTGCAGTACTGTCATGACTTTGCTCACTAGGTCACCCACTCCTCCTCCTCCTGGTTCTCTGATGATTTCTTTATTGTATTTCCAACAGAAGATCATCTCCTCTTCTATCCTCTGCTACTCTTTCAGTCCATTTTCATCATTAGCCTATCCTTATTTCCTTTTCTGTCTCCCTATAGATAATATATCTGAATATGATGAGTTTAAAGGGCATCGCGGTACTGATGATTCCCAATTCTACATCCTTACTCTGCATCAGGTATCTCCTGTAGACGTTGAACCGAAATGTAATGGTTAGAATTATGATTCTGATTTTTTTCTAGCCTTGACTGCTAGCTTTTGCTGTGTAGCATCCAAATTAGCAAGCTTTGAGGGTGATATACCAGACTAAGCATGAACAGAGCTTACCCAACCCGGAACTAACCCAACCACAAGCTAATGCTTTGCTTTAAGTAAATAAAAAACTTGCATATGTGGCAATACAGGCTACTGTAGAGATCGGTTCTTCGTATCTTAATGTGAAATAAGGCAGCAGCAGAACTAGCAGGTGTTTTGTTTCAGGCTTGCATACAAAATTTAATGGCAAGGCTACCTATGTTCTCCAGTTGTTAGATGAGAAGTGGAGTGTGTGACCCCTACACAACAGCTAGTCAGTGTTTCACAACAGGTTTCTTTTTTTTTCTTGCCATCCTTCAGGATGAGAAATTTCTCCAACAGGAGAATTTTGTTTTTACCAATACTCTTTAGGATACAGCTTTCTGATAGCATAACTAATGGCTTCATTAACACAATTAAGCCATGCACGCAACCTTGGTTTTGTCATTGCTTTTGTTATGCCCTGAAGCAAGTTTCTTTCCAGGTGGCGTTCCAAGTTTATCCACAAGTGGTCATCTATATTTAAATTTCTGTGGCTTCCAGTTTCATCCTGTGGCTGCATCTTTAAGGCTTCTGCTCTCTACCTGGGATTCACTCAATATGCAGTATTATTAACAAGTCATTGGCAGTTCACTTCTCAAAATAATGGTTTGTTAAGAGCATATATATTTGTATCTATGTAATACTTTTTCAGTGATTTTATTTTTGATACCTAATTATGGCAGTGTTACTGGTAGTTTTCAAATGTGTTTTCTTTAGATTTGTTTGATTCTTTTAAAGTTACAGCACCTATAAACGAACTGTTTCCTACCTGATACTCCATTCAGAAGCATTTTTTACTTGACCTTTTCTGGTATGCTTTGATGTCCATGTATTTATTGGTTGCGAGATCATTATTGTGATTTTCTTAGATTTTGCTCCATCTTGGATATTGCACTTGTCCATTTGGTTCAAATCTGAAAATGTCTGGAAAGAAATCAGTAACTTTTTGCTTTTGAAACAGGGAATTATTAGAATTTACCATGCAGCAGATGTAGCATTTTAAAAACACATTACTATAGTAGTACAATTTTGATAAAATTTGATTCTTTTTGTGCATATCAACTTGGACACACAGGATACTGGAGACAGCAAAGGTTTCCCATCTCAGAAAGTTTTTCCCACCTTTTCCTCAAATTATTCAAATTGGAAAAAAATTAATTAGTAGGTAACTGCGTATAAGTACAAGAAACATTTTACTTTATCTTCCTTTTGGACAAGTTCTCACTTAAAATGTGAGGTCAATAATAAAACAAAGTCCAGAAGTAATGCCAGCCTGCTGTTTATTTCACTTCTGTGTTGAACAGTGAAAGCTTTCTCAGTTTGTTACTGAAATAGAGACCTCTCTGGTTTTTATTTTGCATTGTCATATTTAGACAGTGAATCTACACACCACAGGTCAACTTCAAATGGTTATTTTTTTTCTGTGCATCTCTTCCGTGTGCAATACTGTAATCTACTACACTTGTATAGCCAATATACTTTGCGGGCTTGAACTCACAAGGGGATTTATCTTTCTTTTCTCATTGTGAATGTGGGTTAGTACGTAGATGTTATACCAGTTTAGTTTATTCCTGGAATTTTCATTGGTGCACAACACAGTATCTCCTCAGATTCTTGCTTCCTTTGCAGTCAGGTGGTTTTTATGTTTTTTAAACTACATTCTCATTTAGTATTTATTGAAACTATAGAATAATATTTTGTCTTTTTAAAGGCAGATGCTCAAAGCAAAAGGATGCTTACACAGACACTGTCCAGATTTCAATGACAGCAGAGTGAGTCTATAGACCATATTACAGCTTTGCAAGAAAAATAAGATAGACTATTTATAAAAAAGACTTATTATTGAGATACAAGTGTATTATGTATTTTGTGTTACAAAATTTCTACAGCTTTTTAATGTTGCTGTGTTGTTTGTAATCATAGAAATAGGCCTGGCCTCCATGCATTTGAACAAGAAAGGCCACTGATTACCTGATAATAGAATTTAGCATATTTAGCCTGCCTATCCTCAGTGGTCTTCCCATGTGGTTTGTCACAGTTCTTGTCCCAAATTCTGTCTGTGTGATCTGACAGAGAGATGTGTCTGACAACTGAAAATACAGTTCAGGTAGATTCCAAGACAACTCAGTAAGAAGATTTTGGATTTTCTGTAGCTCTGCTGGTTGATGTAATATTGAGGAGAGTTATGCAAACCCACTTGGTTCGTTATTTTAGCCAAAATTAGCAAGTAGACCAATTCGAGAAAGCAGTTATGAGAGTGAAGTTTGAGAACCAACAATGTTGATGAAAGTTTCAGTAGGAATATGTAAGTGAATTGTAAGATGGTAACGTATCCAAACTTGCAACTGCTCATTATTGGTAACAGAATTTCTATTACTCTGTGATATTTCTTTTTGACCGTTACAGGGTAGTCAGAAGACTTAATCTAAGCTTCTTCACCCGGAAAAACAAAAGGAGATTTTTCCCATCCAGTCTGTCTAGTACATTTCTCCCCCTCCCTCCCCCTGAAATCTACCCATTTAAGACTGCAAAATCTCTTTAATCGCTGTCTTAATCATAGTAAACTTGGCTGAAATGTCTCTGTTTACTTACCACAAAGGAAACTTAGACATGCCATTGTAAAATGTATCACCTAAAAAAGACTACTTTTATTGGATTCCTGCCCTTCATTTTCATGTTCACCCAAATCTGTTCTCCTGTTGAATTAAAAATAAAAACCCCCCAACCCCAAAACAGATGTCTCAAGAATAGAATGCTGAATGTGGGGGGTGTTTTTGCATTATTTCTTGATTTTAAAAAAAGAACAGTAGATTATAATCAACTTTGTTTATTTCACTGCTTGGCTTCCTAAATACTAGTGAGTGGATTATGAGCTTGTCTGTGGATAATCAGAAAAGGCCAAGAATTGCCTATTTTGAAAATCCTTTCTAACCAGGGATAGGAATCTCTATCTAGCAAAGCTGATGGCAGCTTTTAATTCCTGATTAGTGCCAGTTGAAAAGATGCAGAAATTAACTGACCAGACAGTAATCAGAAAGCAGAGGCGGACAGAGGCTGGGAATGCTTAGTGGATGCGCTTTATGATTATTAGCCTGACAGTAGAGACCTTGTTGTGATACTCAAAGAAAAAAAGAATTTTAATTTTTAAAGTGGAGCACTACTTCTTTAGAACTAGAAAACAGTTGAAGCAACTTATAACAATAAGAAGATGTCTTTGTGCTAGTTGTGTAAATATGTGTAGTGGAATGTGCTATCACAGCACTGGAATTGTCAGTTCTCACTTCTAGAGCCCCTTTGATACTTAAGCATATGTTTAACTGCTTGGCTTGATTACCCTTGTGTCTCACATTAACACCAAAATGCTTCAAAAGGTGAACGCCTTCTGCTTGTTTGCACTGCAGACCCACCAAGGGCAAAAAAATAGTGGGCAGACGCCTACAAGTGTCCTTATAACAAGAGCTGGGTTTTTTCTGCCTTCCTTGAAGGACTGAGTCCTGCCCATAAAGTGCAGGAGATACCAAATTATTTAGATTATTTTTCCCATTACATTTTCTGTGTTTGTTTATGCTTCTACGTGCCAAGGAGGTTCCCACCAGGCTGAATTTCTAGCCATACATGTTTTGGATCAGATGTTAGTTCTAGGGCCATGGGTGTAACAGTCACGTCTGGAAAAATTAATTCATGACATCCTTAAAGATTTTCCAATTTTTTTTTATTTTTTTTTTTTAAATCCCTGAACTGGAAAAACATTTGGCAGCATATCTTAGAGTGCGTAGAGTTTTAAGAAGCAGCTTCATTCCCATCTGAGAAGTGCTATGTGTGGTTTGGGTGGGTTGGTTTGTTCGTTTGTTCTGTTAAGAGTTACACCTGTTCACTAGGTGTAGGAATGAGGCACTACTAGTTAGGAAGCTTAGAGGTTTTACAAGATCTAGTTTGCAATGTGTTACTGTATTAAGTGTGACTCAGTACTGCCAGTTAATCTGAAATGCCGTGATCTCCCGTTGCTCCTTTAGCATGTAGGAGTACTTCAACTGACTTAATGTATAATCTTTATATTTTAATGTCCTCTGACTCCGTGACACAGAAACCCACTGAATAGTGTGAATCCAGATATGCAGTCAGAAAATCAAATTGTGACTCTAAATTATTAAGAAACGTAGATATATTTTAATGTCCCATGCAGTGGTTTTCCAGCTTACAGATTTTCAAATGTTTTGATGCCTTTCACCTTCACTTTTCCCATTATTTAATTTCTGGGACTTGTTTTGAAAAGGCTCTATTTTATTCGCTTTTTTTGAGTCATAGTGACCCAGTGGCCTAGTGCTAGTGCATTTATCTTCTTATGATGTGAAAAGAAGTGTCATCAGTGTGACCTTTCTCTTTTGAATAATCTTCAGCATTAATAGAATATAATGTAGAATGAACACTCTGAAATTCTTCATTGTGAGTGGCGTGTCCTCAACACTGCAGCACCATAGTGTGTTTTCACGGTCAGACTAACTCTTTGTTGTGGCACTGTGGATATATTTAGGTTGCAGTAATGTGAGACTTTTTCCTGTCCTTAAAAATTGTGTCATTTTCTTTTAACTAAATATAATAGAGTGTAGATTTTCCCTGTAATGCTAATATGGCTCACTCCCACTATCATTAGTCTATCACATTGATATTCTTATATCCTCTATATAATGCAGCTGGAAGTAGTTGAAATTTTTAGTGCATTACTTGACCAGCTACATTACTTCTCCAGAACGTGAGAATTCACGTCCTTTATGGCATTTCTTGTGTTTGGGATTCCAGGAGCAAGTTACTGACCACCGTACCAGTCAGTCTGATGTGTCTCCTTTTTGAGCTTAGTTATTATGACTGTTAAGGTCTCATTCTACCTCTCATTCTGTAGATCATAAAAGTATTGCATAACTGTATTTCTTAGGAAAAATTATTCAACAACCAAAGGTATCATAGAGACTTGGTAAACGAATGTGTCTGTTGGACTAGTAAAATGTGTTAAGTTGTTACAACTGAAATAATGCATATTGTTCCTGTATTTGTCAGTGATTTTGAAAAGCATCTCAGTATTTGAAACATTGCTAACAGATGCAGCTTGGCAAGTTGTAAATTAATGGAATGCAAGAGACTCAGAAGCGAGGGAAATGGTAATTTGGAGTATGTACCAATTGCAGGAGAAAGTATTTTTGTGTGATACATAATTAAAAATGCATATGATGTGCAAAACTCCAAATGCGAAGAAAACAGTCAAATAAAAGCATTTAAAATTCTCAGATCTTGACTATTTTCATTTTATCTTTGGGACAGAGATGAAAAAACTTTGAAGAGCCAAAACTAAATAGGAATTTGTGTCATCCAAAATAAATGTGATTCTCAACATCAGCAGTACTCAGGACTGATGGCATTGAAGCGTGTGTGGAAATATATAGTATATGGTGCATGGGGAGGGGAAATATTGAACGCAAGATGGGTTTAAGTCTTACTAAGAGTGATACTAAAAGACAAAAACAGAAGACTGAAACATCGTGTAGAATATAATGAGCTGGATCAACAGGAGAGTCTAGAGAGAAGAAGGAGATGTGAGAAGTCATGGAAGGAGATAGGTTGAAGGTGCCCTGGGCAGATTAGATGGTGCAGCTGCAGGCAGAACAAGAAGAATTAGTTACAGGGAATTATGTGCGCACTATTCGTTGTGAATTAATTTAAGCAAATGAGCTTTTCACTTCATGCACAGAGTTGGTGTCAATTTGAAAATAATGAGAAGAGAAATAGTTAAAATCTAAGAAGCTACCAGAAACAGCATCAAACCTACTCCATGGAGCTTAAGGCTTGTGTGCTATACTCTGTAAAACAAGTACTGTTCTGTATCTTGCTTTGCAAAAGTCCTCTCCTAGTAGTGGGATTCTGGTCAGAGTTTGGCCCTCTGAAAAATATCCAAATGACAAGAGATCCAAAGCGAGCGATCTTCTCTAATTTTTGTCCTGCACAGTGAGAAGCTCCTGGGAATGCAGGAAAGGAAAAACAGCCAGCATTGCTGTATCTGTCATCTTGTGTTCCTAAGGAGATTCAAGGAATAATGAATAGCACAGTATTTTTCAGTATTATAGCTATGAATTATGCTAATATAGTCATAATTTTATGAATGTTAACTAGTAACTAAATTTCAACAAATTAATTAATGAAGAAATACATCTAAGAAATAGAGAGCCTATTTTGATGAAATTGAGGCATTTTGTAAGGCTGCAGTTTTAAGCAACACGTGAGATGATCAGAGCACTTCTGGGGTATTTTAGCTGTTTTCTTGTTAAGAAGTTGGTCGTTCTTTGTGTCTTTAATACGAGGGGGACTCTTGTTTTTCATTAAATGGTCCGTCTGTCTGCAGGCTAAGAGATAAGAGAATCACAGAAATAACTCTAGTATCTGTCAAACTTGATGGGGTTTACTTTTTTGCCCCCTTTTTCCTTTGAATGGGGAGAGGTATATTTCTGTTCTAGAATTTTTCTCATTAGTATGAGAGGATTTTCTCATTGTTAACAAGTAAATTAAATAAATAATTGGCGGGACTTGATCAATTGTAGCCTAATTTTCCTGTGCAATTTGGGACATGAATGTGTCTAGGGTAAAGCGTAATTTGTCCACCGGATCAGTGCATAAGTACTAATGTTAATATGGTCATGGAGGGATTTGTTAAATGTGCAAAGTGAATTTGTTATAAGCTAGATGTGAAAGCATTTACTTTTGATTAATGTAGTTCAGTTTGAGAGGTTGGCAAACAGATTTCTTATGGAATTTTTACTGATTTTTTTTTTTTTTGCATCTGTTTTCCAAGGACTTCTAAAAGGAAAATGAAAAAACAAAATAAATTTTCTTGTTTAGAAACGATAATGATGCTTGTAGGAAAATATAATCTTGTTTCTAATGTGAACTTTGAGAGACAGCATTTGACTCAGTTACTCTGTAAGAGTAAACCTTTTAAAAGTAGTTGTATTTGAAGTATCTTTAGCTGCTGTTTGTGGTTAATTCTTTGAAAAGAGAAAACTCCATTTACTGTCCTACCTGTGGGTTTTGGGTGCAAATGTAGTAGTTTATTTCTTCTGACGGCTCATCTCTCCTAACTCTGTATTTTCTCATGCAAATACGACCTTTCTCTCATTTCATTGAATTAAATTAAATTATGGTCTTGTCTGGCTTTGCAAATACTTCAGGAAAGGTGAAAAGGTTATTTGAGGAGAAGTGGACCTGTGGACTCTTCCCCCACTTGTTACTTGACTTTTTGAAGAAAACAAGTAATATTTTTTTCTCATTGATTTCTCATCTCTTAATTTTGAGGACAGTATACCTCTAATGTCCAAAACTAGATTGTAAAGGTACCTTTAGCCATTCTAGGGATTGCAGTCAATTTGTAGTGTCTTGTGTCTCTGAATACTAGCCTTACTTCCTAGATTTCTTTGTTGTAATTCAATAAATGTTCAGAAAGACTAACAGACACTCTGGGAGTAACACACTGCCGACTATTAATCAAAGAATGACAATTGCAACGCTTTTCCCCCTTCAACAGTCTCTGTCTCTTTCCTCATTTCATGCAGTCCACTTCCTTGTCAAAAAAGACCAACTTTAACATCCTGGCAACACGTTTTGTCATGTGGCATGATCACTATTGATAATATACTGAAATGGAAATAAAGATGAAAATAAAGACAAAATATGCAATTGATGCAGACAGCTGCAGAAATCAGGACAAGGGAGCAAGCAGATGTTTACTGTTATACAGAGTAAATGGTATTGTACATATTCTTCAGTTACCATAGAAGACAAACAGAAAAGGTCGTTAATAATAACTTTTATGCTACTAAGTGCTATTATTAAAGGAAGGGCTATTGAGTAGTCCTTGTAGTTGCAGTGCCCATAGGGTTTTTTTTTTTTTTTTTTTCGGATGCGAAGTTATATTTTTATCTATGTGATGATGCCTGATATGGTGAAGCAGTAGACTAGATATGATTTCTGTTTTATTTGGTGCCATCTTTTTGGATTATATTATTATGATTTTTTTTAAGCTTCTTACTTGTAAAATAAAGATCAAAGCTGTTGTCTTTATCCATCACATGTTTTTTTTCCAAAGCCAGATAAATCACAGAAGTTCAACTCGCTGCAAACATCTTAATACAATTCTATTCATGGTTGGATTGAAAACTAAGAATAGACTTCATAATTTTTAAAAAGTAAGAATTGCAAAGTTTAAATATTGGATTCTATAAAAGATTGTAGAGGATTTGAAAGTAGGAGGGGGTTTTATGGCCTGTGTTCATTGTTGTTACTTAATATGTATGATCTCAGAAACTCTGGTTTACAGTGAAACCCTCACCTATTGTACACTCACAGATGTAGAGGTGGAGCAAATTTCTGCTTTTGTCCTTGAAGTTGTTCTGTACCAGTCTGAAGCTCTAAGTCACTGTTGTCCAATATTTATCATATCTAGCTGAAACTCGGACTAAGTCATGCCTTACAAGATTGCTTATCAATTCCTCTAATGAAGTGCAGTGGAGAGAAAGGGAGGACTGTTTCTACTAGGCACTATTTTCCATGCTTGATTCACTTTAGTGAATAGCTATTCGTGTTGATATATGCTTTAGAAAGATTTTAAAAGTACCTCTAATAATGTGTTGCTGTTTCATCACTTAATTTAATATTGATATTTTAGTAATCTGACTTATGTGGGGGCACAAAGCTTTAGCTGATGTTTTCTAGTGTGGATGTTCCTTTGTTTTTCTGGTTTTCTTACTTTAGAAGAAGACAGTGCCTGCGTAATTCACAACATTCTGTAAGATTTTGTGAATAGCTCTGCAAGCATCCTCATTGCTTATGCTTTTTGCCTGGAATTTGGCACTGCTCCTTCTACTGAGTCCTTCTGCTTCTTGCAGTGACGATGACTGTCCAGTTGTGTATTACCTGTAAAGCACATGCTTAAAGCACTTGTGCAGCCTCCTTTGCAGATGAACAGGTAGTGATTTATTTTTCAGTTGTAGGTTTAGCGTTCATTTCCTTTGTAAACCTGTCACTATTCTCTGTCTAGAAATAAGCCTAAAGAGGACCTTAGCTTAACTCTCTGTGGCTTTTGCATAGGAAGACAAAAATAGGAGAGAAGTATCTCTGTGGAAATAGATTCAGAGCGTATGTCTCCGAGATAACACGCTAAATGATTTGGGGGGGGGCAGGGGGGAGGGTGTTCAGAAGAGGTTAAACTTAATGATATAAGGTGTTCTGAAAATGTTAAGAATATTTCTGACTAGATGGTTTTCTTCACCTGAGCATAGTTAGGCAGCTCTGTTCTTGAAGTCCACAAGAAGTGTTTTCCCCTTGTAGTTCAGACAGCTGTGGCTCATACAACATCCCATAATAAGGAGTAGCAATAAATGAACAAAGTAAATCTATTTCTAATTTTCAATGTATAACATGTGGAATCGACTCAAAACTGATCTTTGCTCCATTTCTTAAAGATGTTCATCTTGTCCACATACTGGTGAAAAGGAAGTGCAAGGTGATCTGCCCTTTCTAAAGCCTATTTATTTTACTGTACAGAATACTGCTAAAAGCTATTCTCAGGCCCTCACTCAAACACAACCATGGTTAAAAAACCCCGCAATGCTGAATGAGAGTTCCACCTCTTTTGGTATGTCGTTACTGCAATCTCTTCCAGGGCAGTAGAACCAGCTATCTAGAATTGTTTTAATAAAATGAATTTACCACACTCTAATCTCAGTTTTCTCATCCATTCTGCGTCTGAGAGGGTACACTATATTTTATTTTCACTGTATGTACAGCCAGTTCATGTGTAGATTTTCAGCAGTTCACCTTTATTACACAAGTATTCCTTAATTTTTTGCATTGAGACGTTTTAAAATGGCTGCAGAAGAAAAAAATGTGGCCTACAAATTTGAGGATCAGTATTTAGAAATTGTAGAAAATTCAATTAAGAAATTAGTGTAGGAACAGAGGTGAGCCTAAAATGTCAGCATTTTATTATACCAAAACCTACACCTGTCGTCTTGCCCCACACACTTTGGATGCACTCTTGCTCTTAAAGCTATTGAAATGCTATTTGTTAGAGAAGTGGGTCTCACTTTCAGTTCTTGACACTGCGAGTACACTGTATATCACTGTTCTCTCACATAAGGCTGTAGTCTGCATGTTGTGTATTTCTACAGCGTACTGCTCTGCTCTCTGAATAATCATTTTCAAGTTACGCTGCCTGGAAGAAAATTAATCTTTGGCAGGTTGGTTGAAGAAAAAAAACGTAGGCAGATGGTAAAGGAAAATAATATATTATGTTTTCTTTTACAAATTGTGATTAATTTCAATTTCGTTTTATAATCCTTGAGAAGTAAAGCTTTTAAAGTCCCAAATCTGATCTGAATATGTATGGTGACACTTAAAATTCTAAACTGAAGTATAGCATCAGGTGATATAGTCTGCCATGTACATGCATTTAGGATTAATTTGGAAGACTGTAATTAGCACAGAGGACATACAATAATATGAAAGAAGAGCTTTATTGTTTAGTGGAAATTAGACTGTTGTTTCCAAGCTTTCAGTCTGGATTTAGATTTTGAGGACACAGCTGAAAGCCAGCATTCGTTAATAGTTTTGAAAAACTGGTTCCATTTCTCGCAAATGATAATTGTAGCAATGTTAGCTAGCTCACAGGTTCTTTCTCCTGGTTCTTTGACCTTCCACAACTACAAAAATTCATCACGGCAGGAGACTAGGGGTACTGCAAGATCTGGAGATTGATCAGTTTGGAACCTCTGGCTAGGCTGGATTTTTAGATCAGTATACAAAGTCTCTGTTACACAGTTTTCCCTAAGAAGGGCGGCTCTAACAGAAACACATGCTTCAAAATTACACTTGTGTTTGTTCTGCAAACTGGGAAGGAACAGGCTTTTTATTTGTCCTTTAAAACTGAGGGACACTGTTACGGATTCCTAGATACAACCGTTACTAGTTAAGGCTTGACCTAATTTTTACGATTTTTTCCCCTTATAAACAAGAGATAAAATGTAGAAGATGAGATTGGTAGGGTATGATAATAAATACAAGAATTTACATGTGAAATCTGCCATTTGACCAAAGAGTAACATGTAAATGATGAAAATACTGCATGCTAAAGCGTCTCAGAAGAAGAATCAAACTGAGCTCTAATTTAAATGAATACATTTTTCTGTGAGACATTCTGATAGGGAACTGCTTTGCCATCTCTTTTAAGGCATTATTTTATTAATGGATATTGGTGGCTGTGAATGCTGAATTTTTAAAATAATAATAATTATTTTTAATTCTTTTTATAGTTTGCCTACTTCTCTTACAAGTTGTCATGATAGCTATGCTAGCTTGTTCTTAGCCCCTCTTAATTTTTTCCTTCCATGAAATTCCCACAGCTTAGAAAAAAATTACATTTCCTTGGATCACGAAACTCAAGAACTTTGATAAATGTTTTTTTTTCATTGTGCTTTGCTGTAAGTCTTGTTTTTCCTTTTGTGTAGAATATTTATACATTTTCCATAAATAGCTCACTTGGATTATTGCTTGCTAAGAAGGCTGTTATTTTGACCTTGAAAATTTCATTTCACTTCTGAACTACTAGCAGATATCTCTGCTCATCTGGCATCCTTTTGGAATGAAACCTAAAAGGAAACACGTTTGCAGAGAAATCTTTTTTTTTAATAGAAAGAAAAAGGTGTATTTACATCAGCCACAATTAGGTGTAAACTGAAAAGTTTAAGTAATTTATTACCTTTGTTTTGAAATCTCAAAAAGCCCTTTTACAAAATCGTAAGGCTTCTTTGCTGTGATCATTTTTACTGTTTTTAGCACTGGCATCTCTCATGGGTCGCAGCTTGAGCTACTGTGGAGTCCCAGCAGAGAACTTCATAGACCAGGGACACAGCAGTAAGAAGTTCTCCCTTTTGAAGAATGTGTTCATAAACTTACAGGAGGCAAACAAATACTTGAAATTTTAGAATATATTGAAGTTTCAAACATTGTGAAGAATCTTAAGGTATACCTTTCAACTGCTGCTGATCCTCCTGTTTCAGATGTACCTAATAAAGTACTTATTCTATCAGGTAACTTTTAAAATAATATTATATTTCTAGTCTCTTATTTTCAGTTAGGATAAAAATACTGTCACTCTTTCAGTATTTACTCATCTTCTGCTAAGTGTATTGTATTTTTTCGTGTTACATAGAAACACAGGAAAGAGCATTAAAGGATGCCAGGGTTAGAGAGAGACAGAGAGAGAGGAATGAATGAGGGAATGAATGAACGAATGAAATGTTCTATTGAATACTGTACAGGGATCTAAGAGGCTGGTCTTGTTGAAAAAGCCAAACCCCAAAGAAACTGTTATTATGCTAGATCGGTGTTTCTCAACTTTTTAGCCTATGCTTCCCCTGAATCACTCAAAGGAACTTTGGCACCCTGTAATAGTTCATGGAGTGCAAGTCCTGTTCATTCCCAGTGAAGGGCACCACCCACTGACGCTGCTAAGTAACGTGTTAACCAAGTGGCCCGTACAGTTTATCAGGGACAAATGGGTAGCTTCTTTTCCGGAGTTCCATCAGTGTGTTATTCTGAGGTATTTGGTGTTATTGTAGATGATTCTGGGAGCGAGAAACCAGTAGTTCTTTCCCTGGCCACAGCCATCACCTATATCCAGCATGCTTGACTTCCCTGGTGTGGATCAAAGGAAGGACTTGAGCATGCTGGGCTAACCAGTCTTTTGAATTCCATGTAAGCCCATAAGGACTCTTGTTATTTAACTGACATTTGTTTGGGGTTTGTTGTTGGGTTTTTTTTTCTTTTTCCATTTGAGAATCAGGTTTGGAGCAAAGCCTGTTCCACCAAAACTTACCACATGAGACAGAAGTGCCTGAAGACACTTACATCTTAACAATAACCACCAGCAAAACAAAACCAAACAAATAAAAACTGCAGCAATATCAACTGATGGTAAAACCCCAAATGTTTAAATATTACAATATATTTCATGCTGTATTTAGTAAAACCTCAAATGTTTAAATATTGCAATATATTTTGTGCTGTGTTTAGTTACATGAATTAGTTTACTTATGTGATTAGTTAATGATTGCTGAGTATAATTTCCTAGAATCATAAAATGGTTTAGGTTGGAAAGGACCTAGGATCATCTAGTTCTAACCACCTTGCCATGGGCAAGAACAGCTCCCACTGGACCAGGTTGCTCGAAGCTTCATCCAGCCTTGAACACTTCCAGGGATGGGGCCTCCACAGTTTCCCTGGGCAACCTGGGCCAGTGTCTCACCATCCTCACAGTGAAAAATTTCTTCCTGAGATCTCATCTAAATCTCCCCTCTTCCAGTTTGAAGCCATCACCCCTCGTCTTGTCACTACGTGTCCTTGTAAAATGTCCCTCTCTAGATTTCTTGTAGGCCCCTTCAGATACTGGAAGTGTCGCCAAGGTCTCCCCAGAGCCTTCTCTTCTCCAGGCTAAACAACCCCAGCTCTCCCAGCCTGTCCTCACAGCAGAGGGGCTCCAGCCCTCGGATCATCTTCATGGCTTCCTCTGGACCAGCTCCAACAGGTCCATGTCCTCCATATGTTGGGGGCTCCAAAGATGGACACAGTACTCCAGGTGGGGTCTCCCCTGAGCAGAGCAGAGGGGCAGAATCCCCCCCCTCACCCTGCTGGCCACACTGGTTTTGATGCAGCCCAGGATGCAGTTGCCTCTCTGGGCTGTGAGCGCACATTTCCAGCTCAGGTTGAGCTTCTCATCCACCAACACCCCCAAGTCCGTCTCCTCGGGGCTGCTCTCCGGCCATTCCCCGCCCAGCCTGTATCTGTTCATGGGATTGCCCCGACCCACGTGCAGGACCTTGCACTTGGCCTCGTTGAACCTCATGAGGTTGGCACGGGCCCACCTCTCAAGCCTGTCCAGGTCCCTCTGGATGGCATCCCTTCCCAATTCTCATTGAATGTTCAACCGTGAATAGATACAGAAGTGCATGCATACTTTGTAGATAAATCAATGAATAAAATTAGAAGTTTGGAAATCTGAAATGGGCTTGAGGAGGCTTTGGATGTCCTTAAATCATTTATTTCTGTGGTACAAAGTAAACAATATTCAGTGGTACACTGAAAAAGTTTAAAATACTTTCTCACTGTTCTACTTCAGTGAAAAGCTGAGGACACGCTGAATCATGTGATGAAGTTAAATACTAGAAGTTGTATAAACAGAAACTGCTGATTTTCATAATTGTTTGGTAAAGATGTTGTATATGTTTGTGGAAGTCAAAGTGGTACCTACCTGCAATCAGTTAGGCAGCTTTCAAAAAATCCGTCATCTGTCTTCTCTGTGTTGTTACGGTTTTCCATAAAACTTCCTGAGAATTCAGTAGTTCTTTCCCAAAGCTGTGCTGCAAAAACTGAAGGCTTTTGAAAAGCAAAATTTCCTCCTTTCCTTACACCTGTGTTGCAGTGCTGTAGGGGAAGAAAAAAAATCCTAACGTTGATAACGGCGAAAGGTTTAACAAAGGATGTGCATCCGTTGTCATGTCTGCCACACGAGTATAGGAAAATTAAACTTTTTTTTCCAAGTGCACAGTTTCTCCTGTAGTATTCAAATGTGTTTGCTTCCTAAGAGTCCTAAGAGTCTCTAGATAGCTTGCATTTTTTTTTCCCGTAAAGTAGTAACAGAAATATTGGAGATGGCTTTATTATTATGTAGTACATGTAGTATAGCAAGAGATGAGAATCATGAGACTTCTCAAAAAAAGAAAGTACATTAATGCATCAAGTAATAACTTATTATTGTTTATGGGTGTTGAATAAATGTCAGTGCAGGGTTGACAATTACAAAATAACTTGAAAATGCTTTTATATTTATTTTGTGTAGCAATACCTTCTGGGTCTCTGTAATGTTGGAAATTCTGCATCTTTCTTAAATGACATTTTGTGTAGAATCCTGGTGAAGTATATTAAATAGAAGTCATTTAAATGAAATGGGTAATGCTGAAAGAACTATCGTGAGGCTACTTGCTTTTAGTGGGAAATGTCTTCAGAGTTAACTTTACCATGTTAATCACATAAATCTCTTATCAGTCTTAGTCACTGGGGCTAAGCATTTAGCAGGCTTTAGCAGCAATTAAGTGCTTTGCAAAGTTAGCAGAGCTTTTAAATAATGTTTATTGAGAGAATCTTACAGAATATTCATAAGAACTCTGAAAACAGTTCTTAAAGATGGGTACACGTCTAAGTCGTCTATGTGAATTACAGTGATACAGTGTTGATTACTCTCAAGACTTGCTATTTTGACAAGCTGAAGTCAAAAGTTAAGAAGTACGTTATTTGCTACCGGTTGTGCTATGTAAAAGCTTACATGTATGCGAATGTTCATCTTTGTTAGTATTATTAAGTAAAAGTTAATGTCAGTATATGCAGTAATCAAGGTAGAAATGTAGAAGCCTGATTGTAAAACCTGTTTCTCATATTTGGAAAATGCATAAAGAGAGCTAATCTGATCAGTGTGTTGGCATATTGTGGTTCAGTGTCTGGATTAATAGATATACTGGTAATAGTCACTCAAGGAAACTAAACTTTTTTCAAGAGTGTTCAAAGTTTTCAGTTACCTTTAGTTGTTGCTGCCACTTATAATGTAACCTGAATTACAGATGCAATTGACCATACAACTGTGAGATCTGCTTTTCTGAGAGTGCCACTCTAGAACAGACTTATTTCAACATCTAGGGCTGGATTATCGGTGCTAAAAATGATCAACCGTGAAATCATTTAATTGTTTTGCTTAGGTGTGATCCAGTTAGAATCGAATAGGCACGGCTTAGGGAGCAGGTAATGTTCAAGAAGTATCATGGAAGTACTCTGAAGATTTAATAGCATTAGTATCTCATGGAGTACCTTTGTGCCGGGATGGCTTTCCGTGCCTTTATTCTGTGAGTATGCACGTGCATATGTTCCTGTGGGGGAATAATCCTGTCTGAGATGTGACTTATTTTGAATTTTGAGGAAGTTGAAAAAGAGTAAATGGCTGATAAATTTATGCTTTGTGTTGCTTGCTGCTACATCAAACACATGCTGCTTCCGCCTTGGCATCTGAAGTGAAATTCAAGTTACACAAATAATCTTTTTTTTTTTTTTAATATACAAGTTTTGTGTTATTTTATGTAGGAAATATCCAGGCCTCAAAACTAAATTTTGTGGTAAATGAGTAAGTGCTGATACGACAAAGATCAGCGTAATTGTCTGTTGTACAGAGGTTAACTATTTTCCTGAGAGCTAGTATCAATATGTTAGAGGGGGTTTTTTGACTCGTCATAAAATAGGAATGAGAACGAAGATGCTTCAATTTGAAGAAGCCGTCCTCTACTCTGATTCATTTTATTCTTCCCTTGAGATAGATAAGTTGCTAAAGAGCTAAATGCCAAATGTCTCGTGCTACAGTCCTGTATAACTGATGCCTCTCCCACTCTATGATACACAGCACTTAATTGCTTACTTAGTCTCAGTGTATGTTGGTCCATTTTATCACCTAATTAGATTGTGTTTGAAACACCATTTGGTAGTAACAATCCAATCTGCTTTGCCATTTGGTTCTTCATTAATTTACTTCCAAGGGTTTGTTTTTACTGGGGGGAAAAAAAGAAAAAAAGGTCAGGTTTTTTTGCCACAAGGTATCTAACACATTAGCAAATGTGTTAAAAAAAACCCCCACACTGAAGAAAGCACACCAGTTGTTGGTAAATCAGCTCTAAACTCCATCTGGATTTCAACTTCAGCATTTTTACACAGAATCACAGAAAGTTAAGGGTTGGAAGGGACCTTTAGAGATCATCTGGTCCAACCCCCCTACCAGAGCAGGTCCACCTACAGCAGGCTGCACAGGATGGTGTCCAGGCGGGTTTGGAACATCTCCAGAGTTGGAGACTCCACCATCTCTCTGGGCAGCCTGTCCCAGTGCTCCGCCACCCTCAAAGTAAGGAAGTTTCTTCTCCCTTTTAGCTTGAGAGGACTGACACATACCTAGGGGAAGGCTGGCGGGTAGTGAAGACAAACCCCAAATACACTTTCATTGTGTGTTACAATTCAGGACTACTATATGCTGTTACCCATCCAAACCTCGTTGTACATCTCAGCTCAGTGTGCTGCTGGTCGTGCAAGGAATCGCCTTGTTCTTTTAGCTGCGTGCAAAGACATGTCATTCCAGGCTTTCAGAGTAGTAGATATTTTCAATATCTGATTGTTCCTGAAATAGTGTTTGGTAACTGAAGATGCTTTTCGATGAAAGGAATTTGCTTCTTCAACAATTTGTTTTCAAAAGCTTATTGCCTCTGGCACGATTGTTTTACCTGTGCCTGAACAAGAGAATATACAATTTACTCAGTGCATTAAGTCAGGAAAACATCCTCGAATGAAGAATAAATGGTTGTCCTCACTCACAAAGCAGCAATTTGGACTATAGGATAATGTCAGTTTAGCACCTATAAACTTGTTTACTGGTAGCTAGAAAATATGTAATGAGACTTCATTTTGTCTAGAATGTAGCTAGATGAGGAACTGCTGCATGCAGAGGACAAAGAACCCCTATGCCCTTGTAGAGCAGTAGACAGTGGATAAGGAGAAAGGAATTCTTAAAATACTTCTACTGTACAATAATTATTTTTTTATTGTATGATAGCATGATACAACAGAAAAGCAGAACTTTGATAATGAACTTTCTATTCTTTGAAATGATTTTGTTAGCCACCATTAGTTATGCTGTGTAAGAAGTAATGGTTCTGTGAATAAACCTGAGTTTCTCACTCTCCACCCACCCCTACCGCACATTCATCACCAGTTCTTTGGGTCTGATGAAGAACAATAAAAGGAAAATGTAAAAGCAAGCTATGTCTGATGCCATTTCAGGTGTAGCAAACTAGAAGTTAAGAACTTCTGGTCTGAACTGGTATGGCTTTTCTCATGTTTATCTAGACCAGCATTTTCTTTCTGGAGGAGACAGAAAAGTGGGAAGTAGTTCTTCTCAGCTTGTGATAGTATGTGTCGTAGTTATGCCGTTGATTCTTATAGCATTTAATGTATTTTATTTTCACAAATCAGTCCATAAAAATCCTTTTTATGAACCCACAGCATCCATAATATTTTGCATCAATGAATTCCCCAGTTTCACTACAGGGTGTCTGAACAAGCAACTTGAGGTTTTTTAACTTCTTTGGTAGTATCCCTTTATGCCCCCCTAAGTTCTTCTACTCTTATTCCAGTACAAAGAAAACATAATAGGTAATCTCGGTCTTCTCAGTGGCACTCAGTTTAAAGGTTTTATGTCACGCACCACAAAGTCAACCCTTCTGGCAGAAGAGGTGTTGTTTGTTAGCTGTCCCTGGCACAGAAAGCACCCATATCCTTGATTATGCTGCCTTTCATTTTTTTGAGGTACCTTACATATTTTTTGATGAGTGGAACCAAGCTTACACAGAATATTGAAATATCTGTTAGTGCTTTAGACAGTGTTTCATGCTTAACTGCCAGAAAATTATAGCTACAGACCATGGTCAAGGAATAAATGTATCTTTAATGTTTAGATTGATATTACCTGACAACTAGATGAATCTGAGGTGAATATTTGGTTGTCATTTGACATGTTTTTCAGATATCTGACTTGAAGTGAGAAATAGCTGGATTTGCTCTTGCTCTAAAGTATTTACATCTGATTTGAAATAGAATGTTGGTCGGACAATTAAGGATCACAATACCTCTTACATACATTAAATCAATGTCTTCAGCGTGACATATACTAGTGAGTACTCTAAAGAGCACAGTGATATAAGAAGAGGACTTAATGTTGGCTTAAGAGGATTTAATGAGAGGGAATTACACATGTGCTGCTTTTGTACAGTCATAGAATGACTTGTAGAGGCAGAACAGCAGATAAATGATGACATCCTTTAAGAGAGTTTCTGTAAGTTTTGGAGGTGTTTGTTTCAATGTAGCTTATTTCCGTAGTCAGAATACATCTCGCTTACTGTCCGGGCAGGAATAGGGACTAGTCATCTATGGTTTATGTTCTTTCTATGTGTCTCCTGAATTTGCTGTAACTGAACCTCCAGCTTTAAAACAGGAACGGAAAAATAACAGCAAAACCACCTAGAACAAAAAGCATTTGAAAGTCAGCAAACTGCGGCAGCTATTTTCCATGGACTACTGTGCAACAATCCTGTTGCAAACAGATTAAAACAGCAGGGCAGCAATTGTACTGATAGTACCAATATCTGTTGGTATTATTTTTCCCCGGGCATGGAGAGGAAGTCTCTCTGCAGTTTCATCTTTAGTATTTATCCATCTCCAAGATGAAAACATTTTTGATATCTTAGACAAGGTGAATATTAAGAAAATAAAAACAAACCCAAATATCTGATTGCCAATACTCTTATTTTTCTTAATATATTTAGAAGCTTTGTATTGATATTACGGCTGCTTAGCTGAAATTTTCCTGCATGGAACTGACACACCTCAAACTTTGCACAGTTTACAGATAGGGGTCCTAGTTTCACCACTAAATATAGTTGAAGTTGGTCAACAGAGGGTAATGAGAACCATTAATTGTTCCAAGGAAATGATCTCAGATTTATGAAGATCTTTTGTTTAATCCGTGGTTAGACACCCATAACTTATTTACTTTGAGCAGGCCAGTATTAACCTCTCCCTTCACGGATGCATAGTCAAATGGATTTTCTATTTTTTTCAGCTCTTCATTCTTTTGAGACCAGAAAGGTGACAACTGGTGACAACCCGTTACTTTAAACAACTTCTGTATTTCAGGGAAAAAAGTGGCGATTGAGATCTGTGGGCTCTCCGTATGTGGAAATGTACACACATCCACCTTTGTTCAGGGGTGAGCAAGACTAAGCAAGAAACAGATTGAGACTACCTAAACCAGGAGAGGAGGTTGAACACTTCAAAATAGTGAGACTTGAGTTTTGCAATCTGTAATCCGGCCCTACTGGTTGTACAGTTGCGTGGCTGACAGCATGTCGTGGTTTCAGCTGGGACTTTCTTACTAGCAGCAGAGCAGAGTGCTCTGGTTTGGGTTTGGGATGAGAACAGTGTTAGTGAAACACGGATGTTTTCAGTCGTGGCTGAGCACTCAGGGGCTTTTCTGCTCCTCACACCACCCTGCCCGCAAGTAGGCTGGGGGTGCACAAGAAGTTGGGAGGGGACACAGCTGGGACAGCTGACCCCAGGTGACCAAAGGGATATTCCGTGCCATATGATGTCACGTTCAGCAGATAAAGCTGGGGGGAGAAGGAACGGGGAACGTTTGGAGTGATGGCATTTGTCTTTCCCAGTAACAATTACATGTGATGGAGCCCTGTTTTCCTGGAGATGGCTGAATGCTACCTGCCGATGGGAAGCAGTGACTTAATTCCTTGGTTTATTTGTTTGCATACATGGCTTTTGCTTTGCCTATTAAACTGTCTGTCTCAACCCATGAGTTTTCCCTCACTTTTACTCTAATTCTCTCTCCCGTCCCAACTGAGGGGAGTGAGCGGCTTCATGGTTCTAGCTCCTGGCTGGTGTTAAACCACATCACAAAAACTAAGACTGCGAGGGAGTTTTTATAAAAGGAACATTAGTTTTTATTTTGCATGATGTGTTCTGCTTGTCCTGTTTCGAACCTCTTTCTTCTCAATGATGCTTTCATGCAAATATATCTTTCATTATTTATGCTGGAGGGGAGAATCCCAGATACCCATGATCAAATTTTTGCATACACTATAAATAGACTTACTATATTGAGATCTGCATCTACAGCGATTGGTCAATTGAAAGCACGTCATGTTGGTTGTCTGCAGTCTTTCAGAATAATCGGGGGGAAATCTTTCTGCTTTTTTTTTTATTTTTAATCATGCTTCCTTCCCACAAACTGTTCAAACGCACAGGCACGGTTTTCTTTCTTCAGTTTGAAGGTTGCTGATTTTGCCAGAAGGCACGTTAGCATTCGTCCATCTTGAAGTGTTTTTCTGTCACCGTAAAGATACGTACAAGTTGTGTTTGTCTTCTGAAGAACTATGCTTTTGGGATGTTCTGTCACACTCCTGATACAGATCTGAAAAATTGAATGAACATTAAATCCCAATAAATTCTTTCTACTAATCAACATATACAGAATCAAATCACAGTATGCACTAATGAGACGGGATGCAAACTGGCAGTACACAAATCTTTCTACTTTGATTTTGTGTGTGTGTGGTGTTACGGTCAACACTGAATAATGAAAAAAGCAGAAAAATAAATGATAATTGCTTTTTATCCTGGAGTTTATGAAACGTGCAAGAATGTAGCTTTGTGTCAACACTAGACTCTTTTGCACATAAATCTACATATGGAGAATGGAAAAAAAAAAAAACATCTTTTTGAAAACTTAACAGGTGAAATGCATGCTTGTTTGAAAGAGCAAGAAACTTGGGAATACTTAACCGAAGAAGGATTTTTGTCATCTAGTTTGTACACTGAATATTTCAACTTCTAGAAATACTTGGGTGCTGGTTTCTATAAAAAGCATATCTATCTTCTCCCGCCCTCCCCAGAACAAACAATTCTCTTGTGTAGCTCTCCGAAGGATGGGAACAGCTCACCACTGCTCTAGTCTCCAGTGCAACTTGCCTCCTCCTGACTTGCTGCTGACAATAAGGGTGAAACAAGAAGTGGTGTTAGTTCAGCAGCCTGAACGGAGGAGGAGAGACGTGATGTTTGGGAAGAAACATGAACGGGGCATTGCTGTATGTGAGACTGCACGGTGACTTTAAACTCTGCTTTATTTCCAGTGGGGGACCTCTGCAAAAAGCTATGTATCTCTACCAAACTCACTATTTTGCAAACAAGTTAAAAGACATTATTAAGTTTTCTGTTTGTTTAGCACATGAGAGGCTAATCTAGGATTTTATGATAGTTAATGTATTTATATACAAATATATTAGAAACATATTTCCTATCATTTCAGATGTTTTTTAAGACAATATGAAAATTGCCTCAGAGTGTTGAAAGCCTGAAAGTTGTCTCAGAGCAAATACGCAAGGGGCTTAAAGTCTGAAGGTCGACGCTTTCACGTGTTGAAGTGTGTGTTGTAAAGTGAGTTTCCTGTCAACTTGGCTGCTGATAGAACTGAGATGTTGCTCTTTGTAGGTAGAGAGGGGAAGAATTTTGACTGAGAATTGTTAATTAAAAAAACCCAACCAACTGTGAATAGTAACTTTTCTACTGATTTAAACGTAAGTATATTTATTATAGTGCAGACTACTATAAGCTCTAAAATAGTGCTCATAATACACTGGACTAAAGCAATAAACTTAATAAATATTTATTAATTATTGATACTTTCTGTCAGTGTACAAAGCAGACATTCTTCCTAAGTGAATATTTACATTCTTCAATATCCAAACATGTAATATTGAATAACTGTAATCGCAAGAAGTCGTTGACAGATTTGTTCTGTTATTTGTCAGTTGTCATAAAGTCATCAAAATTCCTGCAAACAGCCTATTTATTTATAGAAATGTCAAGATCTTATGAAAAGCTTTAGACAAGCAAAACTAGTATTGTAAATTGTATTAGAGTATATGAAGCTATATTAAACAACATAATTTATTTTTGTACTAGAAAGCTTTAAATGGTTGCACCAACGCTAATTAAAATAAATGTACAGAAATCCGTTTTTATTACCAGTCTGCCTTTCTTGTTCAACAGGTGTCAAACCGTGCAAATAGCTAAAAAACAGAATTTAGACAAACTACTAAAATGAAGTTTAAATAGTGCTGAATACTGCTATATTTTATGGCTCATTAAATAGACTCTTACAGCAAACTTCATTGTTTCCTGCAGGTTTTTGAATATGTTGTCAGATACTGAGCTGAAAATAGAATGAGAATTTTCTGAGCTTTGCTTTAAAATATGCAAAAAAAGCACGTAATTGAATTTTCTCCTAGGTATAGTAGCTCAAAGCTCTCACATTTGATTTAAAAACACGATAGTAAGATTTTGAATATTGGAAAGAGTGTAAAATCACAAGTTATTCCTTGTGATAGATAAAAATTGGTTTTAGCACTTTTAGTATGTAATGAGATAAGAAGTAAAAGTACTTTTCTCAATTCTTACTGATTTCTAGAGTTTAAAATGCAACCACCTGTCTCTCAAAGTGAGAGTTGCAAATTTCTGGGGTGGGTACCCTGACCCTATTTCTCGTTATAAGGTAAGGAAATGCCTCTACATCCTTGCTGTGCTCTTTTGTCAGGGGTTCCCTGGCATCTGCCTTCGCTGCTGGGGGATCTGGCTGAGGTACTTGCAGACCTACAGTTTAACCCTGTGTGACTTTTTGTCGTGTTGTTTAAGGCTCCATTTGGATATATATATAGGTAGAATTTTTATTTTCCCCTAATTAATGATCACTGGGTTTGTTTATGCCTTCTAATTGTGTTCCTTAGCACAGCACCATTGTGGAGTTCTCCTGGGAGCAGAAAACTCTGTGTTTTAAAAAGTTAAAACATTTATTAGGTGGTTGCCTGTTATCCACTCGGACTCTCTGGCAGTTTTAAAATAATTCAGATACATCTTACAACAGCCCACACCTCTTTATCTTAATATCATACAATTTTAAAGGCCTTTGCAAAGGCTTTAAACATTGCAAGTTTCCCCTGTCCACCCCTTCCCAAACAATTGAAACTTGAAAATATTTCATACATAATCAGCATTAATTTTGGAGTTTAAATATTTGCCATTGTCTTCATACCGCAGAAAGCATTTCTTGCCTTGCCTACTTTTCTTGCTGCTGGGAGGTACAGAATATCAATATAGTGTTCTGTAATTTTATAGCTTTTTCTAGGGAGGAGATATTTTTGTCCCCAGTGGTTTCTTCAAGAAGCTCTCAGCTGCGAAATTCTGTCCTCATTGCAAAGTAGAAGTGCACTTGCAGTTTCAATGCACAGTGGAGCAGGGCTGAGGAGAGGAGAAGGAAGGCACGGGGATAGGGAGGGGTTTGTGGGTGTTTAGAATTATTATTTTACTTAGATTTCTGATAAATATTGCATAGTGCTATTTTTGCTGCCTGAGGATATCCAAAACATAAATGTAGGGATAACAGGTCTTACACAGGACCTACAGAAGATCTCTACGCTTCTTGGTTGGTATTTGATGTCCAGCCAAGACAACGTAGGGCATCTGTAATGGCGTTGCAGACTGATGTTTAGGCATCCATTTCCCACTTTGTGTACTGCGGGATTTTCTTACAATGATGAAGATGAACTTAGAGGCCCTACGGTATAACTAACTTTGCTGCCAACTTCATGTACATTGTATTCTCACATGGAAATTTTCAAGTGTAAACGCCAACATTTGTTTTCTGAACAGAAGCACAAAAGTATTCTTATTATTTAAAAAAAAATAATTATGGTCCTGAGTTTTCAAGTTTGTATTTCTTAATTAGTGAACTTCACGTCTTAGCTTGTAAATTATCAGATCTCTCATTATAACCTCAATGAATATGTGTTCTCATTTTTTCCAGATGGGTTGTGGGGGGCTTTGAGGAGGTAGGGGTGTTTAGAGTTGATTAGAAAATGGCTACTATTAAAAAGAGCTGTTTCGTTGCCTGAGATTTAGTTTGATCTTGGGAGGAACTTTTTGGAACCCTGGGGGCATTTGCAAATGTTTCCACATGTCAAGGCAGTTTAAGCGGTGGAACAGTTTTCAGCTGTGAAATGAGTGACTAAGTGCAGAGACCTGGTTTGTTTTTAAGTGTTCATCTTAGATAATGACGCATTGGCAATTTAAAAATCGTTCTTCATTAGTTTCAACTGAATGCCAGCCAGACTGCATAACTTAAGAAAAAAAAAATAAAAATCCAGTATCAACAATTAACCACAGGAGGCTCTTGCTTCATAGCGATGCTCAAAAATGTGTTAAAATGTTAGGAGAGTGTGGGAAGCCAAAGAGGAAAACCTATTCTTGTCTGATCTGACACATAAATAAGTGGATTGATCTGACGTAAACAAGTGGATTAATCTGAGTTACAATGGTTTGCAGTCATCAATATCCTTTTGTAATAATCTGGTACTTGTAGGAGGGGGAGAAATAACCCTCCACCTGCCCTTCACTGATTCTTATCATAAAAGAAAACATTAAAGGAACAGCAGGACAAGATGTATATTTCAAGCAAACCAGAAGAGGCTTTCTTTTCTGTTTGATTTTGCACTTGGGGAATTTTACTTCATCTCTCCCTTCAAAGGTAGCAGAGAATTCATTTACTGTAGCCTGAGGTTATGATAGCAAAACAAAGGCTTGCAACTTAACATACTTCAGAAAAAACAAAATAATTCAATTAGGGTAACTCACTTGGTTGTTCTTGGACACTTGTGAAGTTGGGAAGGACACGTAACTTCTGTTTTTAAAGGAGGTAGTGTATAAACTGGAAGGAAGAGGAGAGTGGGAAAAGGAAAGGAGGAAGATTGACAGGAAGCACTTGGACTAAAATAATGTCACTCGGCTTTCACTTCTTCCCCAAGTGAACAGAGTGTTAAAGTGGAAGAACAAGAAGCCAATTCCTTATCCACTGAGTAGTCCATCTGTCGAATCAATGGATCTCCAATTTAGAGACCAGGGTGTCGTGTGGGAGGGACAGCGTCAAATTCTTTGCACAAGTTCAGGTAGATGACATCAGAGTTGCTCTCCCCTTATCCACTAATGCTGTAACCCCGTCATGGAAGGTCACCAGATTTGTCAGGCATGACTTGCCCTTGGTGAAGCCATGTTGGTTGTCACCAATCACCTCCTTATCCACTGAGTAGTCCATCTGTCGAATCAATGGATCTCCAATTTAGAGACCAGGGTGTCGTGTGGGAGGGACAGCGTCAAATTCTTTGCACAAGTTCAGGTAGATGACATCAGAGTTGCTCTCCCCTTATCCACTAATGCTGTAACCCCGTCATGGAAGGTCACCAGATTTGTCAGGCATGACTTGCCCTTGGTGAAGCCATGTTGGTTGTCACCAATCACCTCCTTATTTTCCATGTGCCTCAGCAGAACTTCCAGGAGGATCTGCTCCATGATCTTGACGGGCACAGGGGTGAGACTGACGGGTCCTCTTTTTTACCCTTTTTTAAAATGCAGGCTGTAATTCCCCTTGTCCAGTTAGCAGGAACTTCACCAGACTGCCACAACTTCTCAAATATGATGGGCAGTGGCTTAGCAACTTCATTTGCTGGTTCCTTCAGGACACGTGGATGAACGTCATCAGGTCCCGTGGACTTGTGCACCTTGAGGTTCCATAGGTGGTCTCGAACCTGGTCTTCTGCTGTAGTAGGCTGTTCCTCATTCTCCCATTTTGAAAGTGAAAAGATGTCAGACAAGCCTTTATTATTTCTAGGATATGTTGGTTTGTTGTAGTGGAGATAATTTAAGGCCTTAATGTGGTTAAATGTGTTGATGTAAATCCCATTGTATTCCTGAACTTAGTGGCTAAAGCTTTTTGACCTACAAAATGTCATAGATGAGCTTGTAAATTATTTTGGGAGATTTTTTTTAATATATAGAAATCTGATAGATTTTTATGAAAAACAAGAACTGCTAGTAGATTTTGCAGTAGACTGGGTTTGTACTGGTCTGGATTAAATCCCACTGATGTACCTTTAACTTGTTAAGCAATCTGCCTGTTCTTAGACAACGTGTCAAACCAGTTGCCATAGGTAATCATATGTAGTCTAAGTTGAGCTACGTGAAGAATGTAATTTTAATATCACAAGTGAAGATCCTTTGTGGCTACATAACCTGTGAAGGCCTAATGGGGAGTCTTTTCATAGTTTGGATGAATTTACGCTGTACTTGTCAGTCAGTGCAGTTTGTAAAACAGCTCATCCTTTCAAAATTAGTTTGCATCAGAGAAAGCTTGTCTTCTGCTCTCTCCTGTATTCCTGTGACCTGCATTACGCTTCACTTCCAAGGCCTCTCTAGCCAGAATAAGTCCCTTGATTTTTACATAAAAATAATTGTCAATGGGAAAAATAATTTTCCTCTTCTTTCTGTAATATTTCATTTGATCTTTCATACTCAGTCACCCTGCTGATATAACTCATCCTTTTCAAAGTAAAACCAGATACAAGTGCTCCTGGTTTTCCCTTTTCTGATTGCAGCAGTTTGCATGGTGCTGAAAATCAGGTTTTAATCTCACCAGTTAAAAACAGATTAAAGTTCAATAAACAAGAAGATTATTTTTTTTTTTTTTTTTCCCTGGGACAGGTGAGAACATCACTCCCTAATTTTCTATGTATTCAATTCTTTTCCAAATCCTTGTAAGTAATCCTGCTTTTACAAACATATTTAGCTTCCTTTTTGGAGATGAGAGTTGCAGATGGTGAGATTTTTGTGAAAATGTGTAATCTGGAAATAAATCAAAGAGGATTTAAAAATATGATGGGGGAGGGAATGAAGAAAGGAATCTTGAAGTGATCCAGGAAATTCAAGAGACAGCTTAAAGCATTTATATTTAGTATTTTAGTGCTTGTTTGCATTGTGTTTGTCTTCTGTGCAGAGTTGCAAGCATAAATTTCAGAACTTCTTGTAATGATGTCGGTTCTGTGCTAGTAAGGACCATATGCATTTGTAAGAAGTTGTTTCTAACATGATAATCCACTAATGGTGAAAAAAAACATTTCTTCATTAAAAGAAGTTTGAAAATTTTTGATATTCTCAACTTTTGAGCATCTTTCTTCAAGTCCAAAACATGTATTTTCATTTTTATTAGTGAGTTAATATTTTTTAATATGTTAAATTTCAATTAAGGAAAAAGATTGTGAAAATGTGAGTTGAAACATTTCAAACAGGTAGATGAAAGAAGAACATAGTGGAAAATGCCTCTGTGAGATTTCCTTCTAACCAAAGGGCTATAACAAATAGCACTTATCCCTTTGTTGGCAAACGTAAGAACCGGAGGCACGACTGGAGAGCTGCAGAGGCACAGTGCTTGTTTTATGGCAATAGAAAAAGGAATTGAATTCTTTCCCACCTGTGGAAGAAATCTTGGCCTTTCGGAGAAAGAAAATTATATGCTTGTCTGTAAAATGTTAACAACCACTGAATCAGCATAGTTTAGTGAATATTGTTTCAGGAAAGAAACTTTTAGGAGTCCTCCTTTAAAAAGGCTGCAATATGTGAATGTGTTAGGCAAATAAATGGATAGCCTTAAGGAGATCATTCATTACTTCTGCAAAACCAACGTTGCAGGTATGTGGTAGGTGGGAAAAATGGATCTTCTTACTTTAAGAAGGGATTCCTTTTCACATTTCTTTTAAATAACCAACCAGAGGGAGGGATATGGACCATGGTTAGAGAATTAGTGTTATATGTATCACTTATGATTCGGTTCTCCAAGGAATTATTTTGCTTAAGGAGGAAAGTGAGAGAAAAATGGGAGAGAAATTGGTTTTGATTTTGTGTTAATTTATAGGCTTCTTTTAGAAGCTACTAAGGAGAAAAAAAGAGTTATAAAGGGATCTTTTCACAGCCAGGATTGTCACTATAAGTTACATTTTTCTTCTGTCCTCACAGCATTCCAGTCATTCTAAAATGACCTTGTCTTGCAATCTAGATTCCTTCTGTGAGAGTTTGCAGCTATCCCAAGTCTAAATTTAGCTATAGCACTGCAACCTAAAATATGATGTCAACAACTAGAGAACACACCGGCGAATATTTTAGGTTTTGCTGAACAGCGAAAATATGATGTCAACAACTATGGAACACACAGGAGAATATTTTAGTTTTCGTTGAACAGTTGTGCCATCTAGAAAGTTCTTATTCAAGTGTCTTCCCATGCTGCAGTTCCCGTAGAAGGCAGCAAGTCCTGAACAAAGGTGGATAGCCAGCTCTGCCCTCCAGCCCAATAGCTGCTGCCTTTGCTTTCCTGAAGGTGCACTCCATCCCTCCCTTCGGGTTTTTGATGAACGTGTCAGGTGATATTAGCACCAATATTAACGCTGACTAACACCACATGTAACTGGCTGCCAGTTACAGTTCAAATCATCGCCCAAGCTTTTCAGCCCATTAGTACAGGCATTTTTTTGTCCACCTTGTACTCTGCTCATCTAATCCATATCGCCTCGTATCAGTACGGTATGGTAGTCTGGTATCCACTGCTCTCCATTATCCATAGAGCATTCTATTTCATCATAATAGGCTTGATGGGGTTGGTCGGGTATGGTTTGCCTGGTGTTAGTTCCATTATGGCTCTTTCTTCTTTTACTTTTTGTGTTTAGATGTGACTTCTACGTAAACTTGCTCCATAATCACCACTGAGACTGAGGTGAGGCTGACTATCCCGAATTCTTTCTTGCCTTTTGGAAAACGAGTGTAGTATTTGCCTTTTCCTAGTCATGGGGCCTCCTTCAATCCCCACTGTCTTTGCAATGACAGAAGGTGTCCTCGTGATGACATTTTTCAGCTCCTTGCACACCCTTGGATGCTGGCCGTCTGATCTTGTGCCTGGATTTGTGTGTGTGCTTATCCACGCAGTCTCTACCTTGATCCTCCTCTGTCATGAGTAAGTTTTCTTACCTGCATAAACTTTGCTACTAGACCCAGGTCTGTACAATGAGAGAAGACCTTGCTAGTGATGACTGAAGGCAAAGGCAGCACCAGACACCTCAGGTGTGTAGTAAGAGCACCAAAACTCAGTACATCAATTAAAAATACTACTAAGGATTTTGAGAAAATGGTAACTGAGAATGGTAACTTTCTTCAGGTTTTCAGGAAAAGTTCTGAAAAGCAAAGACATGCCGTGGTGCCTTGTACCATCCTGCTGAAGTGTATAGCACTGAACCTGCTGAGATCATGCATGCACTTTAATTAGACATGGCAACAAATACCTTTTTGAATCAGAATGCTGTTAGTTAAGGTATATGTAGCGTGGCCGAATTCAGTACCTGCTGCTTATTTGTCTGAAAATACAACTGAACTTTTAATGCAAGTATTATCTCGTCTCTCATAAGATCATACTTTCTGTGTTTTGTTAGATAAGTTTTCAAGTGGGACTACAGTGAGGTATGTGCTTTATATGCCTCTGCAAATAGAAATAGTATAACATGGAGCTAAGCGTAGAAATAATTTTTCTTTGAGTTATCTGGACATGTATTTGAAATTGCAGTGGCTGTTGCTTTTACAGCTTTTACATCATCAAGCTGATGAATGTAGATGAATGTTGCCACTGGAAAGGGAAGGGATCCTTTGCAGTGTAGGGTGTATAATTCAGTGTTTGAGGTCTGTGCATTCATTAAGGGTAATGAGTATCCCAAACATGCAGCCCTGTCAATTGCAATGACAATGAATCAGGAGAGCTGAGTTTTCCATAGATCTGAATGTATTATTGTGAAAACAGCTTTAATGACTTCCTGACAAAATTTGCAATAAAAACATAGTTCAGCTAATTAGTTTTGTTTATATTCCTTTGACAAGTGGGCTACAGCATGCGTTTCTAATTCCCCTTGGAGTGCAGTGTTAGTTTTTAATATGTACACTTTATTTTCCAGCATTTAGTTTATAAAATAAGAATGAGCTTTTTGCTTTAGTCCCTTCTTTCTCTGCTGCCTGTATCAACTGTATTAAAAAGATGCACAGCACATACAGTTTCTTAGAAAACTGTATTTTTTTCCCCAGAAAAATTGCATTTACTATTTGGACATTTCTGTACTTTCTTTATTCTCCTTTAGATTAATTACCTTTACATTTGAATAAAACAAGTTTTCCTATAAGATCATGTGTCTCGCCTTTTGTACAGCGGAATAACTAAAAAAAGAAAGAAGAGGAGGAAATGCTTTTCCTTTGTTATTTATTGGTTTAGGAATTAAAGACTATCATGGAAGTGATAATGTAACTTTATCCAAAGCAGTAGTGAAACTTCAATGCTATGAGTGAGCAGACTAACAATCATTTGTCTTTAAGAATTACCTCTATATTCTTTACAGAAGTTAAAACTGAAATAAATGTCCTGTACTGAGAGTGAAAAACAGCACCTAAACTTGGGTGAAATTCTTCACTCTTTTTAGGATACATTTTTGTCCTTGTTGTGATTCTGACAAATATACAATAAGAGTAGAGAAAGTAAAAAAATGTCCAGATACTAAATGCAAGTTTTCTGGGGAAAAAAATATCTTTGGTTGAAGTCCTCTGTCCTCTAAATGTAGAACTTCCTAAGCTGTGAAGTCAAGCAAAATGTCTAAGCTCCTAGGAGATTTATGTCCTTGCTATATTATTCAGTCAATATCTTTAGTTATTTGGAAACATTCAGTGATTCTCTAATAATATTAGAAGTATTTTAATATTTCATTGTTTTTTCCTAAGATTTCCTGCTAATTACTTATAGAAATGACCATTAAAAATTCAGGGATTGGATCAACTCCAGTTGTTTTGGAAGTATGTAGTCGTTTCATTTAGTTCTTGTTGCTGTACATGAAAACGGTTAGTGGCACAGTTGGAAAAAACCCCCATGAACTATTTTTCATTTCCTATTTTGATGTAATTTTTTGTATTCATTATAATTTATTTATGATTGCTTATTATCAGCATTAAAGAAGCATTGAGAAGCTCTGAATAAGCGTTTAATTATATCAGACACTATAGACATGCAGAACAAGCAAAAGAAAGGCTATTCTCCAGCTAACTTACAATCTTACAGGATAAAGATATGGTGGGAGAAAGGAAGCTGCTTTGTCATCACTTTACAGATCAGGCTCTAACACAGAGTCTTTTCTCTTTTTTCTGTCCATCACTCTCTCCCTCATTGTCTCTCTCATTTAAAATATCTTGAAAACGTACACAACCACCTTCACATAACAGTCAAATTTCTTCCTCGGTGCCAAAATTAGATCAGTTACTATAAACCTAAGGCATATTACAGAATACATACAAGTAGTGAGCAAATTTTTCTGCCCAGTGGAGCTATCCGTCATTTTGCCAAGTCAAGTCGTTAGTGATTGAGGGCAGTTTTCAACACCCTGATTGTGGGAGTGTTCCTGTCTGTGGAATGAGCAATGCGTAGTGTAATAAAATCTCTAATACTATTGCCATTTTTCACGATTCTCTGCTAAGCTTGTGGTTTGATAAATTTCATGGAATTATAAAATATGATATATAAAATGCTTTTGGGACACTGGGTTATCTTCGGGGCTTATGTGAGGGTGTGTCCCACAGAAATCTGCTGTATGTGCAGTTCTGTTCTTAGTGAAATATGGTGTGTAAAACTTTGTAAGTCAGATTCTTGGTCCTGATTCTTCAATAACAACATCTAAAAAATACCAAGTAGTTCTCTAGAAAACACGAGTTGTAGCACAACTGAAGATGTTTGGGGTTTATCCAAAACATTAAAACAGTGTACAGGAGGAATGATTTAAGGAATAGAATTGATTGGAATAGAAGAGGAAAGTTGTTTATGTCAGTATTTTAGAAAGCTATCGTATTCAATATCATTTATAGGAAAGCTAGATAGAATTTTCTTCTATTTCTTAGATATTTTATTCTCAACAATATGTAACTGTATATTATTTCTTTAGAAAATAATATTTTAACTGTGCAGAGAATAGCTTTCTTGACATATTTTAATACAGGGCTGTATAACTACAAGTACAGATTCTTTTTTTGTCGTCTTTGTTGTTGTTTTTCCTTAAAACCTACAAGGCAATTTACTTTACTTTTCCTTTTAATACAAACACTTCCTAATTATAGTAATCAGTTCACATGCAGTAATCGCATTAGCTGTGGTAATTATTATATGCATCACCTGGACCTCTATTTGGGTTGATAGACAAAATCAATAATTCTCAAGTAGGCAGAAGTGTGAGGCTGATTATGTGTTCAAGTGATCAGAGATCAGATTGCATTTGATTAAATGAATTGGTTAGAGATTTTAGTAATTAATGTTCTTCATTAAAATACAAAGAACTAAACAAATGCGTATGGTCTACCCTTGGTGGTAAGTGGTCGTGCACACTTAATGCTGTGATTTGAAATGGAAAAACAGAGTGGCAGCGAGAAACCCAGCATCTAAACTTGAGGCTGTAGGTTTAAAAAAAATTATGTCAGTCTTTCTGTTACTCACCTGTTCTTTCCCAAAAATATAAAGTCACAAAAAGTCATTAAATCTTGCTTTTGGTACTGCCTTCTCTATCAGATAGGCAGCCTTGTATGATTTTTTTGCCCCCAGAGTATCAGAAGAGGAAGGTGTTTTCAGCAGGGCTGATGACTCATCTAACCATCAGAGAGTAATACACAGCTGAAATAAAAAGTTACTATCTTGCAGTCTCCTTTGTGGGTATGCTTCGGGATAAAACGTTTCACGAATGATGACTAATCACACTAGTAGACAAGACATTGTGCATATTGTAAATACAATAGATAGGAAGGTAATTGTTAGCACACATATGTAAATAAAACTTGAATTTTCCTCAGAACAGAGATCTTGAACAGGATTACATAGCTCAGTGCACCAGTTTTCAGGCTTGTTTTAGCTAACCACTGAAGTTTTTCAACAGAAAAATCCACAGAGCATATCATACAGTAATCCCACTGTGGATGTTTTATATAATCTGTGGGTACATAAATCCAAGATTGTGTTAAAGTTCAGTTGATACTTTTATTTTCCTGGATTTCTGATACCTACAAACTGCTCATAGTCTGTGCGTGGACTGTAGGAGAGCATTTTTCTTGAGTGGCACACCTGGTATTTGGATTCCTCAGACTTTGTGGTTTAACACTGCACTACCTAGAAGAAGTTGGATCTTTGCCAGTTGAAAACTGTATATCATCCTACGTGTATGGGTGTAATTCCTTGTTTTGAGATTCCTTGTTCAGCAAAGCTGGTGGGTGTACAGCACTTTCAACTTGCTAAATACATGTAGTTTCAGAATTTATTAAAATGAACCTGGATATTGAGTATGTTTTAGGTAGCCTTAGTACATAATTTACTATGTATTAACATATTGTTATTTATTAACTTCAGAATTTTGATACACACTGAAAGAAATCTTAATGCAATACATAATTATCACTGAAGACTTAATGAGCTACAGTGTAGGTCTACTTTAAAGTATTGCATTTTGTGCGGTACCTCAGTGAAAGGTATAAGATGGGATGATGACTAAATCACTCTTCCACTTCCCTTTAAGGTAGGTAAAATGAATTGTTCTATATAATGCTAATCTTAAAAGAAGATAAAGTAGGTTAACTTTTTAATGATATTATAGTTGCAAATGTGAGCTGGCTTAGCAGCAGTGAATCCTGGCTTTGCTTCCCCTTGTCACTGGACACAACAAAAAGGACTATCTTCTCAGGATAAACATATTTAAAATCCCTGGTGTTACAATATCGATAAATTCTATCTAACTGATACGTTAGGGTGTTCGAAGCCCGTAGAGCTAAAACATCCTGAAAATATTTTGTTATATCAGTTTATCTCGAAATGAGTCCAGAAAACATTCACTAAAATTGTAAATGTAATTAAGAAAGACTCTTTCTTTGTATCCAAATTATGAAAGAAGGGCTTTCTGTGTCAGTGATAGTCTTCTGTTGCTCTTTGGCTGTACCATGTGGGGAAGCAACTGCCTCTGCAGTGTTCATGTCGCAGAACCACAGAATGGTTTAGGTTGGAAGGGACCTTAAAGACCATCCAGTTCCACCCCCCTGCTGTGGGCAGGGACACCTCCCACTAGACCTGGTTGCCCAAAGCCCCATCCAACCTGGCCTTGAACACCTCCAGGGATGGGCCCTCTGCAGCGCTGTCTTGGAGAGAGTAAGGAAGTGAATAAAAAAAGGACTTATCCTCATGACACAAGAACACAAGTCAGGAAAAAAGTGAACACCAGCATTAGTTATGCCACACATTAACTACTGTCTGTGAGCGTCAGCTGTGTTTGTGCTACACAGTTCAGAGAAGTGTGAGCAAAAAACCCAACCAAACAAAACGTTCTCTCATCACAGTAGTAAAAGCAGGATGAGTTACTGCAGAGCATTGCTGAAGCTCTAACTCTGCAGCCCTGAAAGCAAGCTTCTGTGGTCAAAGGAGGCACCTTGTACTGGTCTTGAAACATTCAATTATGTCCATGACCAAAGAGAATCAGATTGAGAAAACGACAGGCCAAGTGCTCTGTACATCAAGACATGCTACTTCTGCAGAAGTAACTTTGCAGAAATTTACATTTACTCCCCGCAGCAAGGCTAGACTACATGAAAGTGGGTCTCTGCACGTTAGAAATCATTCTGCAACAGCACTAACTTAAGAAATGGTGCTACCTGAGGCACTTGTTACTGCTGTTACTGTAGATTTGAAAAGGGTAGTAGAATGAGAAGTTGCAGACCAGTAGAAAGAATGACCAGAGATGTGGAGCTGCTTCTGTCTGAGGGGCGACTGCATGAAGCGGAACACTTCAAAGTGAACAAAGGGCACCTGAACTCTGTAAGCCCACCTGTGCAATGGAAAAAGAGGCTGGGGAGCAGCTAATCACTGCTTTCCAAAACAAGAACTGGAAGGCATCAAGTTAAGTTAGCATCTGGAAAGTTTAGAATAATAAAAATTCTCAGTTATTATTAATGTTGGGAACATTTTTACATGACTTGAAGTGATAAAAAATCCATTGGGAGCTTTAATACAAAATACTGTCTCTTGTTCAGGAAACGGTTGAGTCGGAAGATGAGCAAAGTCGAGGGAAAGATCTAGGGCAGTATGTTGTGGGGTTTGGGGCTGGTTTGGGGGTGTTGTGTTGGTTTAGGGGTGGTTTTGGCAGTGTAGGTTTATGGTTGGACTCTATGATCTTGAAGGTCTCTTCCAACCCAAGTGATTCTATGATTCTATGACATGATACAGAGTTTGATGAATGTTTTCTCTGTATGGCTGTTCTTTAACATGTAGTTTTAAAAGGATAAAACTAAATATATTGTGAAATAGTAGATTTAGATGGCAAGGTTTAGAGACCGATAACTGAATGAAGTGTCTTTTCACAAATCTAGCACACAGCCAGAAGATCACTGAACCACGGCAGCTGTTGGGAGTGGAACTCACCAAGTACTGGTAGAATTCAAGATCTAGAAACAAAATCACAGGGCAAGAAATTCCTAAAATAGATTGGACAAAGAAAATGTTACGTAAATATGTGTATAATTCTTTCTGTGATGTATCTCACAAATAATGTTCCATAAAGATTTTTGAAGGGCATACCACGTTGCCTGTAATACTTCAGTAAGCTGGACTGTGTGACAAAAATTACATTGCAGTATATTACAGGAGAACTTCTTTACCCTTTCCTGGCATACAGTAGGAATACCGAAGGGGAAAAAAAAAAAAGGGAAGACCTCGCAGACACTGTTTCCCACAACATTCTCCTGGAGAAACTGGATGCCCATGGCTTGGACAGGCATACCCTTCACTGGGTAAACAACTGCCTGGAAATCTGCCCAGCAGAAAAGGACCTGGGGTGTTGGTCGACAGGCAGCTGAATACGGGCCAGCAGCGTGTCCAGGTGGCCAAGAAGGCCAGCAGCATCCTGGTCTGTATCAGGAATAGTGTGGCCAGCAGGACTGGGGCAGTGATTGTCCCCCTGTCCCCCTGGGGAGGCCCCACCTCAGATACTGTGTCCAGTTTTGGGCCCCTCACTACAAGACAGACATTGAGGTGCTGGAGAGTGTCCAGAGAAGGGCAATGAAACTGGTGAGGGGTTTGGAGCACAAGTCTTGTGAGGAGCGGCTGAGAGAATCGGGGATTGTTCAGCCTGGAGAAAACGTGGCTGAGGGGAGACCTCGTTCTCTACAGCTCCTGAAAGGAGGGTGTATACAGGTGGGGTTCAGTCTCTTCTCCCACGTAACAAGTGATAGGACAAGAGGAAATGACCTTAAGTTGCACCAGGGGAGGTTTAGATTGGATATTAGGAAAAATTTCTTCACGGAAAGGGGTATCGAGCGTTGGACCAGGCTGCCCAGGGAAGTGGTGGAATCACCATCCCTGGAGGTATTTAAAAGACAGGTAGATGTGGTGCTGAGGGGCATGGTTTATTGTTGGGTTTGGCAGTGTTAGGTTGACGGTTGGACTTGATGATCTTAAAGGTCCCTTCCAACATAGATGATTCTATGATTCTAAGACTATTAACGGAAGTCTTTCTATGGCCTTATCTTCTATACAAATAGATTGTGTCAGCAGGTGACAAGTGGTGCTAAAGAGTTTATCCTTATTTCAGGGATAGGATGTAGCACTTTGGGGGCTTGATGGTTTAATCAGATGAAGAGATTTTTGGGGATCACCAAGCATCTTTGAGAAAGCATAGGTTATAATATATAACCCTGGAAGTTTATGTTGCCACCAAATCACCGCCATGGCAAAAACAGACAGACTCCATCTTCAGCTTTGATAACAGCAAGCAAGCAAGCAAGCAAACTCGCTCTCTTTTATTTCTGCGTGTGCTGGTTTTTAGGCTTACAGATCCAGGTATGGACTATGAGGCCAAACAGGATGTTTCATATCACTTTCATTGTTGTGACTGTCTTCTGTCATGATCACGGACTCCACTCATCCTTCAGGTGGTTTTCCAGCCTGACCTTCATTCACATGCTTTCAAACACACAACATAAGCATCCTGTTTTGGCCTATCCAAAATCCTTTTTTGAGTTTGACTAATAACTTTGTCTGATTAATCTCGCATCCGTTCTCCCTGACCATCCAGATGGCCATACCAGCCATGCGTCCTATTGCTCCCACATCTTCCCTTCACTCGTATCAGTTTTCTTTTATCATCCAGATGGCCGGAGCCATGTGTCCTCCTGCTCCCACACCAAATGAGCATGGAGGGATCTCATACAGACACGATGAAATTCATGGCTGCGGGGCAGCACAGGTGACTGCTGGTTCCAGCGTGTAGCTGTCACTGCACCAGCCTGCAAGGGCTGCTTCTCTAGTTGAGCAAAGATGGACTTGCTCCCAGGTTGGCTGCCACTGTCCTTGCTTTTCTATTTGCAATTGTACTTGCAAAGTTTTTTCTTTCCTTCTAGTTTTTACCTTCCTCCACAACCCGCAAAGTTGGAGAAGGTTGCAAAAGCAAGCAAAGAGAAGATTTAATTTATGCATTCCTTAGCTTAAAATATGCTTAAAACTTAGAATTTTAAAAATTTTCCTTGGAGAGTCATCTGCACAGATTGTGAATTGTATGCAAGTTTGCAGGAGAAATTATGATTTGCTATAAACTGGGGTAAGAAATGCATGAGGAGTTTTTCCCTTCCTGCTACCAACACTTTTTTTGCCCTGACATGTGTGTAACTAATACCAGTTTAACGCTGTTCTGCTTTCAGAGCTCCCAACAGTACATGAGTTTAATCCATATCAATATAAAACAGATGAGGGAATGCCTTACTTCAAGACTAGGATTTTTTTTAGCGTTGTTTTCATTCTGTTTATTATCTCTTAAATTATCATAAAGGATTACTTTAACAGCAAGTTCAGTACAGATCTTTTGTTTATCCAATTCTGTTTCTCATTTTGTGTTTCTTGTTTAAAAGAAAATGAGTTTTCCTATTTACCAGAAGTGGAGGGGTTCTTTGGATTCACTTAACAAGTACTCCCTTTTGTCAATCCCTATTGCAAGAGCTTTTGAGGACGCTGTCTTTAGCCTATTAAAGCTGAAATAAAAAGTACACTCAGAAAGCTACTTATTCTGAATTTTATAGGACAAATTTCTAAGAGTTGTCTTATTTTTCCACATTTTTATCTGTAAGTAGCAGTTTTCAGGAAGACATCTGTGAATCTCAAAAATGTTTTTGCTCTAAGTATTAGTGCTATATCTGGAAACTTTTCACTGGTTCTAGCCATATCGTTTGGAGTTCACTAGACTTCAGAGTACATTTAAAGATTGTAACAACTGTCCCTCATACTACACACATGCTGCTCACAGGGAGTTCAGTTATGCTGAGAAACACTGAGTAAAGAAGTAATTGTGATCTAGGAAATCAGATCGAAGCACAGGTTTGGTGGCTGCATATAGTTAGTAGCTGTTTCTGTAACTAGTGATTAAAACGTGTCTAGCTGACGTAAGAACCTGTAAGAGAACAGGGAACAGAGAAATTACACATACACAGGGACTGAGACATTAGTTTGAAATTTGAACAGGTAAGATTCGGCACCCTAGCTGCTGGAGAATAGGGCAGGTAATTTTTAGATATAAATATGTGTTATTTATTGGTAATCTATGCGTTTTGATATTTTCAGTATCAGTATCTGTTTTTAACTATGAATGTATTATCTGGTATTGCAACCTGACTAAGTCTTAGACACCATTTATAAAAGTTTGACCGTGTGCTGGATTATTTGTGTTTTCATGGCAAAAGTTATTCTGAGAGAAACTTTACTCACTGTCCTTAGCAATGTTCCTGGATTCTGCACCTCTTCTTGGGATGCAACACTTTGGTGTAGCCACCTTATGCTCACAGTTCTCTCGCTCAGCATCTCAGCGGTGATCTCTAGTAAATAAATGTGATCCCTTGTGAAGAGATGTTTGGCTGGTAGGTAGTACAGGTTTAAAAAAAATCATTTTCAGCAGGGGTGCTCATTCTTAAGAGTACTTGTAGATCTTTGTTAAAGATATCAGTGAAATGCAATAAAACAGGAATTATTTATACAGTAAATGAGACATCTTCTGTCATCCTCAGTTGGAGTCTCAGCCCCTCTGTGAAGGCCGCTTTGTCAGCATTTCAGTCATAGTATCTCTCTGTTCTTTGGTCTCTTCTTCGGCAGCATAGTCCTTAGCATATGCTGATCAGTGTCTCTGCCCCACGCTTGCTGAAAGAGCCTGTCTTCTTCATTATCATTTCTGATTTCTTTTTGGTATGCACCCCGTGACCGAACCTTTTCCCGGGATGCAGCACAGTTAAGTGCTAGAGGCTCTGATACGTTCCTGTGACAACTTCTTTGCAATTAATTATGTAGAAGAAAATAGAGTTGTATTTAAAAGACAGGAGTAGTGTTAATCTGTCCTACTACGTACTGCTGCATTCCTTATAGGCCCTGCTGCAAAACATTTGATATATGCGGGTGATAATGGTAAAAAACATGGTGCTTATTTCTTTTTTGGTTTGTGTTACATCCATAAATCCTTAACCTAGAGTTATGTTCTTCGAAACAATGTTGAAATGCAACTGTTCTACAGCAAGAAAGGAGAAAAATCCAAAGAACAAAATGAAAAGAATAAATCAGGAAGTAATAGCTGATTTTGGGAAAGAAATAGGTAGCCATTTTGGCAAAACTGGCAGACTTTACAAAGTCAGTCATTCAGTTACAGGTTTTGGCTGGATGCTGAAGAAGGTGGGCAATGATTCTTTTGCACATGATGTAAAAGAGATGGAAGGGCCTAAGTACTGTCTCTTGGCGCCTTTCTAGGTGCGCTCTTGTGGGTGTGCTGCACTTCCAGATTTCCAGGAGTATTTTATAATGTTTTTTAGCCACATGGATGAGAAGGTCGTGTTTCATGGAAGTAATGTGAAAGCTTGGTAGAAAAATAATGACCTTTTAAAACCATAAAGTGAAAGAAATGATTGAACCATTCCAGACATTTCAGTTTGTAGTTTTGTGGAGAGTCCTTGATGGTCAACAGTAATGGGTATTTCAGACAGGACCAACTGTTGTTGCAGATCTTGTGCCTGAGAACATTTATCTTTTTTCCTTCTGTTTTGTGTACTGAAGCAGTTTGTCTCTTATATCTGCATCTTTGAGAGTGTGCTTCTTATACAGGCTAGGAAGTTTCTGCATGTGCAGATTCAGTTTGCACCTTCTCACCTTTGCAGGAATCTAGTTCAGCAACAATTAACACATGTAAAATTTTTCTCACATTTTTAAACACTAAAGAGAAAAAGAAAATTTAATATACAATTAGTGAGCTATCTTGGATAACCTTGTAGATATCCAGCTACTTAGGAACGGTAAATACTCAAAGTTATTTCCTATTGAATATGTAGGAAAACATTAAAGGAGTATTAGCAAGTATAGACACCAAACTGATGGTATAATATGTTGAGCTGCTTGAAGGAAGGAACAGACTACTGAGCTTGAGTTAAAGCACAAAATCTTTTGGTACATCTCACAGTCGTGTGTGGTTCACCTAGAGGGAACCAGTCTGTTAGCATGATTCACATTTCCATATTTATGTGTCTCTTTGTGTGACTCTAATTTGGTTTACCCTATTGATAGAATAATACAGAACCAGAGGGCATCTGTAAGAAATACTTTAAAAAGAGGGGGTGAAAAAATGTATCTTGACTGTCTGCAACCCTTCCGCTTTGGCTTTGTTTTGTTTAGGCAACTTCCATAAAAAGAGTCTCTACAAGCAGAATAGTCTCAACAAGCATAAGTACCTATTTATTGGTTAATGCACACACAACAGAGCTAAAGGTAACAAGCCACTAGGTTAAGTGTTAATATGCTTACTGGCCCCAAAACCGCAGGCAGTGAGGCTTTCCTGGCCAGGCAGCCCTCAGCTGGATGGGGCAGGGCTGGCCACCTTTCCCCCTTGGATGAGCGGAAGTTCAGGGGTGCCGAGCTGCCATCTTTTCAGGCTGTTACCCCTTTGTCCCCCTTCTCCCACCTCCTGCCCCTTCAGATTTCATTCCTTTTCATGTTAGTGTTTTTCCTCTTACATACTTGAGCCAGTAGCTGCTACCACCTCACTCTGTTTTTACTCTCCATTTCTTGGCTCAGGCTTATTTTCTCACACTTTCTTTCTAACAACTTACCAATTTTCTCAGTAACCTGAGCCAAGGTCAGCCGGCTGTGCTGCATCAAAGCTAAGCCCTGGATCACAGGCAGCTGAACCCCTGGGTTGAGACTTACATCTCCAGCATAACTGAAGCGCAACAGGTTTAGGAAATACGTTTCCTGGACAGATCAGCCTTGATTCCTGATTGGGACTTAAGTGAATGTTTAAACATTTCCTTTGGCTTTATAAAATAGAAGTAGAATTGTCATAATCTCGAGGTTTTCCTAAGTAGAGATATTAGTTATAGAGTTTGAGGAATACTTAAAGTTTAAAATTTGAAATGATCTTTGCAACAGACAGATCTTTAATACCCTAAATAAGTCTTCTTGCATCAAACAGCATTAAAGCTTAGCAGCGGATTTCCTGTTGAAAATTTTCCAAGAGGCTGTATTTTTCAGGGAACTATGTTAGAGTAATATAGAGTAATTCCAAAGCTTAGATATTCACATAAAGTAACAACTAAACATCCTGCATTTGGATAATTCTTAGTTGATGCACTTAAATAAAATTTCTTATAAGCTCAAATAGTAGATCCTGTGTAAGATCTTTGGAGAGATTTCAGTTATTTCAGTGGCGAATGAAAAGAAAAATGCCGTTCTCTGTTATCAGGAAAATTTTATGTATTGAATATTTGGAAGTAAAAATTTTAAAAATTAGGTAAAATAGTAGGGATTGACTTCAGTCTAAATTCCTGTGCGTTGTGCAAAGTTGTCAGAGTTCACTTTAAAAGTTGATGGAAGATTTTTAAGGAAGTAGGGTTTTCTCAGTCTTATTTAGAGAGTCCCTGCTCCTACCAGTGATTTCAATGAAGTCAGAGACTTTGCAAAAAGCTGACAGTAAGGACTGACTCGCAAGCAGGAGTAGCTTAACTTCACTGCTGCTGTTTCTGTCCCAAGTAGTCTGCTCCTCTCCTCTGTTGTTTCATTTAGCATTCCCATCTTGTGAATCAGCAGCTTAACCACTATGATTTATCTCATATTATGTTAACCAGACATTGATTTTTGGCTTTCATTAACACATTTCCTTGTAGTTTTCAGTGATTCAGTGAATGTTGCGTGAGCATTAGAGCCTACAATACGGAGCTTTTATGGAAGTCACAGGTTTAGCCATGTCCATTTGTAAATGGGGGCCCAAAGAGTGCTACAGACTGGGTACGTTTGTCGTACAGCGATATCCAAAGCCCTTTTGTTAACATTTCCTGGCCAGTACTGAGTGACAAATGATGATACAGTCCTTGACCAGAAAAAAATGATGGCCTAGTAAGGCCTAGTAAGGTTCGTGTGAATGATGACAGCAGAGAGATGCAGTCAAATACATGCAGTTTTTACATCCAAGTATGTTCTTGCTTCTATTATTATAAATAGTTAGAATAAGTGTAAGTGCTAAAGCATTAGATTCTCATTTTTGCTGTGGAATTATACTTGGCATTCTCTGCTTATCCAAAAGGAAAGTGATAGTTCTTCGTTTCCATTTGATCTATTTTTTTCCCTCCAGCATAATGAAGAATGATGATACTTTTAGATGTTGACATTTTAGAAAGCTGAGATGGTATGTAGTAGACTACAAATGATGAAAGCTTAATGAAAGTTATTTTCTCATAATAGCTCTAAATTGGCTATTTTCGCAGAGTGGAGTGGGTCCAGTGGATTGAGCTTGAACTTTTTACCCCTCTGTAATCCTGTAGTTACCAAAAGTAATGTGGAATGGCTTTAACTGTTTAGCTTTTTAAAATCCAGACTTAAGAGAACTGATTTAACTTGAATTTTCACATTATTCCTATATGTAGGAATTTGTTACTATAAAGAGCTGAAAGATTGTTATTTCCTGATATACTCCCTTGCAAGCCTGGCAGTCAAACCCAGAAAATATATTTTTGGTATGTAAAGCAGTAGAAAATGAGGATTTTAAATTTCTATACTAAGATAAAATTTTGGTATTATCCAAACTGTGAGCCAAAATATGAAAACTTCCAGTAAATCTGCCTGTAATCATTTGATACACGTAGGACTGGAAGGTTTCTAAATCTCATTTATCTCTAGAGGGTTAGGAAGATTGTTCACAAATACATAATAAAATTAAAACTTTCCCAAATTTTCTCTTAAAAAAAATGTAATGCCAAAACCTTATTTCAGCAGAACCCTTTTTTCAGTACTTAAAATTATTGGCAATTTTCTCGTCGTGATCCATGCAGACATTCTCAGGGTGCAGTGATTTCTCACGTTCATGCAACAGTGGGTCAAAGATCTAGGATAATAAACCTGAGATATGCTAATGCATTTCTAAAAAGAAGTTGCAAGTTCTTTTCTGTCCTCAAATGTAATTTTTTAGATCCCAGTCTCTATTACATGGAGAGTTCTTCAGGATGTATGCAGACGTAAGAAAGGTTGACTTTAATTATTGTAGTTGTCTCAGGCTAAAGATAGGGTTGTAGTCTTTCAGCAGTCTTAAAATGTCATCAGCATCCCGGGCAAACACATTATCAGAAGTACAAACATTTTCAAACCTAATGTGATGCTATCAATTTAGTAAGCATAAGCTTCTATTTATAGGTGATTGATAGAATTAATGAGGAAAAGTCTTCTTTTGTAAATCCTATTTTGCAAGCCTGAAGTTCCCGGTAAACTGTTTGTTCACCCTACCAATTTAATAGAAGTATGTTTTTGAACTTCCTAAGGATATATTCTGGTTGCTTGGCAATGGATTGTGGAACAATTCATTTAAAGTTCAATGAACACAGAACTAGAGTAATTTATTCAAATCCACCACTTATTAAATCAGGATTTGACTTAATTTTTTTTTCCCGACTAATAAAATGGACTTGAAAAGAATTAGCTAAACCTCTGTGGAATTGTGACGAAGTAATTCTGATGACTGTGTTGTCTATTAGTTTTTACTGCCAGTAAGTAAGGTACAGGGAGATGAATACATTTCCCATTGTTTTGTGGATTGTCAGAAAGGGATTTATTTTTAAACAGTTTATTGTCTCAACATCATCCTCCTTTCAAGATAAGTAACATGGAGATAATATACCTGCATTTTTATTAGGCGTCAGAAGTATCTGAATACTTCACATGAAGGGATGTTTTCTTTCTCTTTCACTGGTAAACTGAGTGTTAAAAACCAGAGACTGCAGGTGTTGAATTGGGCTAGCTTTCTGATGGGCATGAATAATTTAATTGCTTGGATTTAAAACATTAGAACAATAAATACATTTGAAGTATCAGTTTTGGCCTAATTTTACTAATGCGTGTATTTCTGATTGGATAGTTGCTGCTTCTTTAATCTAAACAAAGAAAGACAAATGTAACATGACATGTTCTTGAAATGTCAAGCTCACCTGCAGTCACTGGATATTACCGTGGAACTCTATGGGCTTTTGATCAGAGCCATAAAGCATGTTTTATTATGCATTAGGACCTGAAAAAGGAAACGTGAGATTCTGAGGGTTGTATTGTTGTTGTAACATTATCCTCACTACCTGTAAATCATCTTTACATCAGGACACCAGAGCCCCATGGAGACAGACCCAGGAGCCTGCAGACTTACTATAAAACAAGATATAACTGATGGAAAAAGAAATGCCTTTCCTTGTCTCCCCAGTGAGACAAGGTGGAATATTTATCTAAACACCAGTCAAGTCTGTGGGATCTGCAGCTGTATGCAACTCCAAGACAATTAATCTTATTTTTCCCTACCCATCCTCTGTTTTGAAGGGATCTCAAACACGGGCCAAGTGCAGACTGCAGCTGAGATGGCAGGATCTGGCAGTGCCTGCTCGTGTCTCACTACCAGCTCTCTCACAGGCAGCCGCACGGACTCGGGCGAGTCCAGGCGAGTCCATTTATCCCGTCGCGCAGCAGCAGTGTGTTCTGCGCTTCCTGACCAGCTGGCTTCATCACAGGGTGAAGTGCACAAAGAATACGCACGCTTACGTTGTTGTGGTTCTTACGATTTAAGACAAAGCTTGTAGCAGAGAAGATTTTAGGCACATAAGCCGTTCTTCCTAAGGATTTTGACATTCGGTCAGGATTTTGAATATATCTTTGCGATAGCATCCTAAATAGGAATCACCAGAAGGACTGCATTTATGAAGAAGGGAGATTATATACTGCGTCCAGGTCTGGAGCCCTCAGCATGGGAAAGACATGGACCTCTTGGAGTGGGTCCAGAGGAGGCCGTGAAGATGTTCAGAGGGCTGGAGCAGCTCTCCTGTGAGGACAGGCTGAGAGAGTTGGGCTTCCTCAGCTCCAGGGAGACCGTACAGCCCCTTCCAGTACCTAAAGGGCACCTACAGGAAACATGTGGACAAACTTTTTAGCAGGGCCTGTTGTGACAGGACAAGGGGTAATGGCTTTAAACTAAAAGAGGGTAGATTGAGACTGGATACAGGGAAGAAATTTTTTCACAGTGGGGGTGGTGAGACACCGGCACAGGTTGCTCAGAGAGGTGGTAGGTGCCCCGTCCCTGGAAACATTCAAGGTCAGATTGGACGGGGCTCTGAGCATCTTGATCTGGTTGAAGATATCCCTGCTCATTGCATGTTCAGTTTACGACCTTTAAAGGTCCCTTCCAACCCAATCTGGTTTATGGTTCTATGATTCTATATTCCTGAGACTTTTTCAAAAGACGAAATGTGAAAATAATTACAAATAATTACAAAATAAAATAGCGAGTTGATGAAATCCAAACATTACCTCTTTCCAAGTAGACTTTGACAAATACTCATGATCTGCCTTATAGATGGCCAGGAAAAAAAGTGATGAGAATGAACTGAAGGAATAAAACTACGAGGAAAGGATTGGACTTCAGAGATTGAACAGGAGGAAGCCATGTGTAAAACTTTTCTGGTGACTTCAAAAGCATAATCTTCCTAAGGGAATTCTAGGATTTTTCTGAGGGTGCAAAAAATATTTGCTTATATTTGAAGATTTTTCACAAAATTTAATCTGTTAAGGTTAACTCATATTTTCTTAAGAAAATCTGAGCGTGTGTGTGTCTCTATGTGTGTATGTATGTATCCACTTATGTGATACATGAGCATCTAAAATAGATTTGAAATAGTATGAGAAAGACTACCCTAGTTTTCTGTGTCTATTAGACCTCATCTTTTGGCTCTTTCCAGCAGAATAGCTCCGTTCCAATCCCACAAATATACTTCCCATTTTTGTTTCTATTTGGTTCTTCTGCTCCAGTACCCAAGCCAAGTCAGGAAAAATGTCTTTAGTTCTGAGTTAATCAGCATTCCATGACTAAAGCCTCACTCAGTGTAGAATTCACTTTGCCCCAGTACACACCTGCCCATAGGATCCTCAGTATAACACGAGATTCTGTGCACTTGTCTTTCAGTCATGAGTGTCTCAAGGAAAAATGGTTAAGTATACAACGGAAAACACTAGCCACCATTTCTTGAAAAGTATTCTATACATTCTAATTGCTTTTTGTCTTCTTTGAGTAAGTAGCCTCTTAATTATTAGCCGTCATTCAACTCAGTGTTTGACCTCACCCCACTAAATGAAGAAAACCCCTCCTAGAAAATGAGCTAAAAGGATTTGGAGTTTATATTACATTTCTTATTTCTTATTTTTATTTTATTGTCCAATCTTAAAATCCATAGAAAAGAACATTTGGGGAAAATGCGCGAAAGCAAACTATTAATAATTCTTCTCTTACGTTTGCATACTTTTTTGTTTTCAATTTATGTGTATGCTTGATGAGATAATAGATTCAAAGCATTAAGAGCAGAGATGCCCTAACAAAGAGATTAAGCAACAATGCACCAGCTGAAAATGACAAGAGCAACAGTGAACTTGACAGTGCATTATCGTGGTTATCAGGGGTGGTAAGAGAGACATCAAGAATATAATGGGTTGAGAAGGAGCCAACAGTGGCTCTGAAAATAGAGGTGTATTGGAGGCTGTGTGTTCTACACCAGTGATGAGTGAGTGTGCAGCAGCAATGATTACAAGAGATCAGACATTTAAAAAGAAATGTGAAAATCTAAATAATCCGATTTTAGCAGGCCCTCGTGTTTAGTAAACAGTGTGAATGAGAACCTGCTTTTTGCCAGATTTAAAAATTAGTAAATTAATCCCCACAACATCATTAAAAAGGTAAATTATTTAATGTGAAAAGGGAGAAAAAAGGCAAGAAAAAAGATACACAATGTACTTAGAATTACAGAGAGGTGTTTTGTTTAGGTGTTTTGTTGTTTGGTTTTTTTTAAGAGTCGAGTAAATTCAAGAGTTCTTTCATTTGCATTCATATAACTAGCTGCAAATCCTTCCTTCAGTCTTTTCACTTTGCTTCCATCATAGTTTGTCTCCTTCACTAGCACTTAGAATGTAATTATGTAGTGAAAACTTCCTAGAAAGAAATGAGAGTTTTATCCACTTGCTCTTTTACAAGTGAATTGAGAAGCAAAGTATAAAGATGTTAGAAGACTAAAGTCAGTTTTGTTTCTTACTCAGACCTACACTGAGATCCCGATAGAACAGCTTATGACCATTTTCACCACTAAACACCTTTAAGTACTAGCCTCTTAGATGCCTAGATTTTTAAAAATATTATTGCTTCCAGAAATCATCAACACATGCACACTCCTTCTTCTGTACAAAATTTCTGTTACCTCTGGGTTCACTGTATTATGGTGGTATATTTGTGTTACGAGATGGGAGCTAAAAGCCTTTCAAAATTGAGTACGAGAACTTGGTTATTATTTTGGCGCTGTTTCACTGTCACTGATAAGAAGAGTATCTTTCGAATAAGACAGCAGTATCTCTAGTAGCTCTAGCGTTGAAAGTCACACAAGTGTGCCCTCCTTTACATGCGCTCCTTTAGGCATGACTAGATGCCAAAAATGTGTTAGGTGATCATGATTAGATTGTGTGGCAAAATATGACACCAGCAATACTCACGGTGAGTACCATTCCATTTTCTCTTCTTACAGGCATCAATAATTTATTTCTTTATCTTCGAATCTTATATTTCTAAGAAATCATTGATTAAACTGTGTGTTATACTCCTGGAACTTTATCCCTAGAAAAGAATGCAAAGTATAAATTTCAGTGCGACCGGGATTGTAACAGTCAGCTTTGGGAATCCCATGCAAAATTATTTAAAAGAAAATCCATTCTAAAACCATAGGGAGAGTATGATGGCTGAAACGTAAAAATGCAGAAAACTTGCGTGTTCTGTCATTTTTTGGCATCTACCTGGTCTAAAATTACTTCTGATAAGAGCTTCCTTAAAAACAAAAGAAACCCTTATGCATTCCCTTGTGAAGTTTTTAAAATTTGTATTAAAAGCAAAATTTAATAGCATCTTGGAAAAAATCAATGAGATGAATGAGAGTAGACTGGAATAACTCAGTATGTGTTGGAAAGAAGTGACTAGAACTGGATGTTGAAATGGTGGCTGTTTCATAATTGCATCATGTCTCATCTTGGGCTCATTTTTTAAACTGATGAATTACGGTACTTTGTAGTTTCTAGTGACATTGCGAGAATAGGAGGATCATTTTCTGTATGTATGGCTTCTGACTTCTGCTTGAGAGAAAATAATGATGTTAGGAATTTTAGGGGAATGGTCAGGCAGCAGTGCACTGCTGTGTCTGACAATCTAGGAACAAGGGCAGAATTTCAGAGGAACCTTGGGTGCTGCTCTCTTTAATTACCTAATGACACCACCACGCGTGCTAGTACTGATCTCAGAAGTACACTGTTGTCTCTCCACATACATTCTGTGATTCATTAGCTCTTTCTGTTTCCAGAAACAAACCAAAACTGAGTAAACATACATGCAGGGCAGATGCTCATCTTAGGGAAGATAGAGAGGAAGAATCTGACAGGAACTAAAGAATCAACACAGATGCTGCCAGGACCTTGTTTCTGAGGGGAAAAAAAAGAACAAAATCCAAATCAGCTTCAGGACATGCAGTGACAGAGTAAAATAAAAGAAAACCAAGCTATCCCTAATTATGCAAAACAATGCCATAAAGAAGATCTGCATCCTACCTGCAGATCCAGAGTCTGTAAATGGTTCTGCTGTAGCTGTAGGGAGTACCAATGAACACTGGTCCAACTCAAGTGCACTAAGACGTGTCTCTGTTCTAGATGGAGTGTGAGGTACTATTAACTGTGTCTAGGCGATGGTGTAATTCTTAGACTATTCAGATAATTGGGGAACAATAACCACCAATTTACAAATCCCGTGGGCTGACGGCAAAAAAGAAACTGGCGAGGATATATTGCAACTTTGTGTTAAGCTTAATGGAGTTCTGGATATTACAAATTCATGTTCTGCTTAGAATGGAAGGGGAGATCTTTTGGAGGAAATATCATTGCTTTTCTTCTTTGTAATGCCTTGTGAAGACGATCTGTTGTACTGAATGGACTGGGAATAGTTCTTTTTACTGTTTATTGTATAGTGCCATTAGCTCTCAAGGTGACCTTAGCTGGTGGTTGGGACTCTTCCAAGGACAAACATAAAATATTCATGATTAGGTAGATTATTCAAATTGGCGGTTTTTATTGGGTGATTGTATTAAATTGATAACAAAAAAAATGTAGTTCTAGCGTAAGAAAGTTTATTTTAATGTAACAAATTAGGTCTTTCGATCCTAATAAGTGGGTGTAATAAATCTCAGTGCTTGCATACAACTCACATTCATAAACGCCTATACGCATACCCTTCAGGTACAAAATTATCTGCTGGTTTTAATCCCTGTTGAAAATGGCTGATGGTCTCCCATATATAGTGTATATTACCTCTCTTTCAGCAGCCAGTCTGTCTCAAGCGCGCATCGCCCAGCCTTTGTGCAGCTGCTCCTTCCAAACCTGAGCAGTGTCTTGTGGTTTGTAATGCTCCTAGTGCCTAGTTTGATGTGGCCTGGAAACCACCAGCAGAAAGGGGTTGCAAAATACGGGAAGGAGCCTCAATGGGCTTGTTCGTCTTGCATACATCAGCTGGAGTTTCAATATATCCCTTCTAAAAGTCTTTATAAGTATGTGACTTCTTTAAGCATTACCTTAAAAGTCTGAGCTCAAGTTGGTTTTTGGTCACAGTTACTCTGCCTTGTGCTATACAATCTAGATACTTAAATAATGGAATAGACATTTTCTGACTTAAATGTTTATAGTATATGTGATTGTATTTACAGCATAGTAGTAATAACTACTTCTAAAACTTAATGACAGAGGTGTGCCAGTTAAAAATCTGATTTAATTTTCCATAGCAATGAGAATATGGATAGGTATCCTTTAAAAGAATAGTATAGTGTATTTAAAAAATAGAGTGTTTAAATAATAGTATAGAGTGTTTAAAGAGATTTAACTTTCCATAGCAATAGAATATAGATAGGTTTCCTTCAAAAGAATAGTATAGAGTATGTAAAGAGCTTTAAGAGAAAGAACTATGTTTTGTGTCATATTTTTGCAGATGGTTTTATTAGGTCATTAAAAAGTTATCTATGAAGGGCAGCATTTCCTACCAAGAAAATGAGATTTTAAAATAACTCACACTAGTGGTCAATCCTTGTTATGTATGTTTGAGTTCTAACAGCTGTAATGATTTGTTTTAAAGGAGCCGTATCAACCTGTACTGATTTTTAAGCCTTTGCTGATTGATTTGACTTGTTTGATGTATTATAAATCACACAGCTATAAAGTCACAGTAAAAATTCCATTAAACTTGTGAGGTAAAAAAAAAAATCCATAAATAAAACAGTACAAAATGCAAGACAGCAGCAAATGTGCTATTTCTTTTCCTTTTTTAAATTTAAGTTTACATTTACAGCCAAGGCCATTTTTATGTGAAGAAAAACAATTGCAACAAATAAGAATCTACCAGGAGTCTCACTATGCATGTGTATTTTATTTGCTATATATAAACTTGAAATGCAACAACATTTCAGTTCCCTTCACTATGCCTCTATAAAGCCGGTTTTTGTTATTTCATTGATCAGAACTGGTATTATTTGTTTTCAAATTAAGACTCTTGACCAGGAAAACTATTGTTAAAAATGCCTAAAAATAGCTGGAAGAGGCAAGGAGTTTCAAATAGAATCGCTCTTGCGTCTAATACTTTAATTCTTGCATTTCCACAGTCTAGTACCATCTAGACTGTCTAATCAGTAACTAGGCTGAACCTCACACCAGACCTGTTTTCTGGATGGTTTCTTGTTGCTGTATATTTTGTCTTGTGAATTATCCCTTTTCATTTCCACATTTAGTCTGAGTTGACAAATACTGAGGTAATTCTTTAAAAGTTATAAAAGTTTTGTGATTGAGAAAAAAACTCCAGACCTAATGTTCTCGAGTTAAATGTCTTAAAATGTCAAATGGGTTGTTCCAACTTACACAATTTTATAAGAATTCTTACCGTTTTTTTCATAAAAAGTAAACCAGGGTAAATGTAAATTAAAATGGATTTTTCGTTGATGTAGGGAAATATTGTTAGATTTTACTGTGGGGGTTTTTCTTTTCTTTTTTATTTATGTTCATAAATTCAGGATACACTTATCTTCATAGACACAAGGTATAATAGTCAAGATTGTCATGTTGTTTTCTGTCCTAACAGCCAAATACAACGGGGCATATTCTGCTGGTTAGTTAAGCTAGGCTTTGGTTGTACTGTGGGGCTAAAGGTGACATAGTGATGTATGTGTGAGATACGTGTTAACTGGCTGCTGAAACACCTCCTGAAGTACCTAAAAGCTAGTGACTGACTCTTTCACCTGAGGCTGCATTTTTATAAACAGTAATAGTGGTGGTGATGACCCATATGCCTCTCTCTTGTCACTGAGATGTGGCTGAAGAACTGCAGGTGTTCTAAGGTGCTGAAGACCATGTAGTATGTTGCATTATGCTTTATCTTCATGTGAGTACCATCACACGGACAATAATCCTTGATTGTTCCATACCACTGTCCTCCCCTGGCTGTTGGGACTTGCATGACTAGAGCTCCGCTGTCGATGCGGTAGGTTGTACTTGCCGGAGTCTCTTCCCTTCCCTGGTGCGGTTTGTTACTGCCAGAGGAACAGGGTCATCTCTAAAAAATGGCACTCCAGCTTTTGCTAAGCATGAAGTGCTGCAAAGTCTGCACTTGACACTGTAGTCAGCGGGGTTTACGAGCCAATTAATGCTGTGTTGTCTCCCGAGTTGCCAACAATGACAATATTCCTAGAATTACTGTAGGACTGGAATAGATGAAATTCCCAAGCTGTGCAGGCAGATACATAGGTATTGTATGCATAATATTTCAAGCAATTAAGTTTAGGAAAGAATACATTTCCTGTTACATAGCTCTTGAGAGGCAAATCTGTAGAATTCTGAAGCATATTCATTGGCATATATGAGAACAGAGGCGTCCCATGGACCTGTTGCTTGCTGTTCACAGCAGTAGTAGAGTTGTGAAGAGGCATTCCTTCCTCTGGAAAGGCCAGCATTCACTCTCTTCCCTTCCGGAGTGACCCTCGTGCCGAGAGCTGCGTGCCAGCAGGTAAACAGGCGGTGCCAATGTGCACTGTGCAAGTAAGCGTTGGCACCGGTCGTAGGTGCTGCTTGGTGCATTACAGCACACAGTCGTGGCACGCCGTATGAATGGGCGTTAATGAGAAACCAAAGGGAAATACCAAGAGAAAAGCATAGTCACAGAGTCATTATTACTGTTCTGAGTCAGAATGGGCTTGTAGAAAATCAACAAATCGAACTTACAGTTGTATTACCTGCCAAATGGGGATTCCTCCAGCTGGTTGGCAGATAGATGCAAATGTGCAATTGAGTGCTTATTTGGACTGTTTCTGTCTGTGGAAGTGCACATGCTGATAGTTTTTTAAATGGTGGATGCATAGCTGCCTTTAATTAGTGTCAGTCCAAACAAACACAGTGAGTGCCCCAAACGTCACATAACAATGCCTGCCGCTCATGACTGTGCAAAGGCAAAGATACATATTCAAAGTGTATTCCAGTTCATTCCATTGGCTTTTAATGCACAGAGTTTATGAAATTTCTCTATAAAATCCTGCATCACTCCTTTTCTACGGGATCACAACAGCAGGGTCAGAAAGCAGCTTCTTTCTCTCCACTGTCATTTCTTTCTCTTTTTTCCCGTTTCCTTGTTTCTGATTTCAAGTACTTTTATGACTGCATGGAGCACATCTCATTAATCTGTTATCAGATTCCCTCTGCTGGTCTGTCATTTCGTCCACACTTCAGAATCCTGGTATCAAGTGCTATTCTTGACAGGTTGAATATTTGTTCCAGAAAGAAAACTTGTTTTTAAGTTTTTCTTTTATTAAAAATGAATAGTGAATGATATTTTATTTTTTTACTCAAAAGAGTGACATTCCTTTGTTTTACATAAGACGTCTACATTGCCATTATTAGAGAAGAAGGAATAGTTGGATAATTCTACCTTTTAACCATTCAAATCCTCTTGCAGCCACTGCAGCTTTACAAGATGCGACATTTCAGGTACTGCAGTAGAAGAAAGACCTGTTATTTCATGCATTGGGGCTGAGACCATCTGTTTTTACTGGAGAATTTTTTGCATGTCTTTTGACCATTAAACTGATAAATAACCAAATGGGAATTGTAAGCAGCAGCGTGAGGTTTGTCATGCCAAGAAATCTCAGGGACCACCTGGAATTACTACAGAATGAAAAAAAGAAATATGTTTTATTACTCCTGAGTACCCTTCCTTTAATCACTTTATTTTTCCTGTACACTGATGTCTGGGCTCCTTATCTCACACTCTTCCTACAGGTTCTTAGGAACACTTCAGTTTGTTCAGTGTTCTTCTTTGTTAAAGTCATGGATTTTGCTCATGTCAGCCACAAACCGCTGCAAGATTATTGCTCCAAGATTACCATGAGTCTGTACAAACTTCTTGACAGGATTAGTAGAGGCCGTTGCTGCTTCAGATGGCGAGGATAGTCTAGAGTTTTGAAACTGCGAGCGCTGTGGGGGTGTGAGTGCTAATCAGAGAGATGTCAATATAGCCTATTTATTGTCTGAAAGTAGAGCACGGAAATGGTAAAAGTTTGTACCTGAAAATGTGTTCTGTACACCTGTTGAGAGGTTCCCACCTTGAACCATGATACCCAAATTTGTTTCAGCTACCTTGCCACGTGTGTTCACCTGTGTACGCATTCACAGTATGAAGACAAGTTAAAAAGTCCTTGGTGCCCACAGCAGTGCTTATTTCTCTACGTGTTGGATAATAACATGTGGGTAGATACTCACAGGGGTGCCAGCATAAGGCAGAAGAGAAAATTCTGCGTCGAGAATCTCTGTGGTGAAATCCCAGCCATTGCTGGAAAAGCTGCTGCGTGTCAGAGGTTTGTTGTCTCCGGCGGAGCTGCCTGGTAGCCCAGGGGCTGTTGGCTTTCCAAAGAGATGTGCAGAATGCGGGAAAACCTTCTGTATTTGCTTTTCTTGTAGATTGCTGATGCTAGACTAGCCAGAGCTTTACAAAAGCGAAGCCTGGGTGGGTGAGTACTTCTTGCTGAGCTGAGCAGAGGATGGCAGGCAGCGTTTTTTCTTTGATGTCTGCTGCATTTGACAGAGTTTCCCAGGTGGCTAGGCTTCTTTCAGGATGCTGTTCCTGTTAGAAATAGCTAATTCGGGAGACATCGAATAGTTCCCAATTTAGATTATTTTAAAGGAACTCAATATTGAAAGTGAAGCAGATAGCAGTGAGATACTAGTGAGAGCAGCGGGTGGGTAAATGTGTGTGGGGTGAGTAAGCAAAGCAGCCACTAAAAAAAAAAAATCTGTTTGCCTTATGCCAATTTGGCTTCAGATACATGTCTCCTGAAAGTGTCACTGAAATAAGACTTCCCCACTGTTCTTACCTACCAATACGTGTATTTACTTGTTACTTGCGTGGAAGGAATAACGCTGGGGAAGCTGAGATCTTCATTCAGACACAGTAAGAAAGGGTATGAGAACATCAATCACAGGACATGACGCATGGAGATGTGATGGAATATGAAGTCCAGTTTTGAGCTAGCGCAAGGACGTGTGCATCTCTCCTGGTTAAAACAAAGCCCTGAAGATAGGACCAATCTCTGAGGAGTTTTTTCCCACCTTGAGATGCAAAGCCTGTATCAGCGCCATGGATACGATCTTACCTGCAGCCTTTTCTTTTCCCAACAGCCTTGAATATTATGCCAGCATCTAATTTTAAAATGCCAGCTAGTTAGTATTTGCTTTATAGCCCTTCCTTCATAACATGATGGGTTGCCTGCAGTCACAAGACCAGTGGTGATGTGGGATGAACTTGGTTCCAGATCTGTTAATGCAATTCACAGCTGGCTCCTCAGGCAGCCAGAAGCAGAGTACAGGGGCCTTGGCCTGGCAGTGGTGTCTCACAGTTCCTCTCTCCTCCCTGCTCTCCTTGGACACTCAAAGAGAGCAGGTGCCCATTGCACGTATGGAGTGCAGGTGATTTATTTGTACATCAAGCTGATGCTTTCTTTAATAAGCCTAATTAGCTGCAGATCTACCTGTTGCCTGTATTCTGCATGAAAGTGAGTGGCTTGCTGCAGTATGAAGGTGCACTACACACCCAGCATGTCCAAGAGCTTGGAACTCCAACTCCGTTATACTCTCTGTCCTGTGTATCTCCTTCAACAGGTATTCCAAAAAGTTAAACGTTCAGGGTCTTTAATACATTTTAGTATTGCGAAATCTGCTTGCTGGACAGATAGCATTTAATCCAAATTTACTGTGACGGTTGGAAGAAGATCCACTTTCCTTAATTATTTTGCAGACACTTGAGGGTATCTTTTAATATAATGCCGGGATCTGACTTTACTGTTGAATTGCGGCTGAATATACTGGAAACACCAAGAGACTGAATGTCACTGTTTGCACTTAGCAAAGTAGCAGCACAATGCAGTTTATGCAACACAAAATGGTGGGGTTTTTTCATTCTGAATGTTTTTCACAATTTTTCATATTTTCAACATTACAACTTCCACAAGTGGTTGGGAAAGATTTCTTTTCATAGCACTCAAACATCCAGTATGAGATTATAGTATCATGTAATTCTGATTGCTATTTTGCCTTTTTCCCTTCACTAGAGGATTGTCAAATGGGTGTAGCTGATACTGCTTCACAAGCTGACTGAACAAAAAAGAAGCTAATTCTTTCAGCACTGGCAATATTTGCGTTATGTGTATTATTTAGAAATCAACTCACTTGCAGTCTCACCTAGAACATTGATTTACAATCTGGGGCACTGCAATTAAAGAAAAAATCCAAATACAGATTAGAAGAATCCAATATAGATACATGTGTAAGCAATCAAAAGGATGTATTTTTCTTCTTCTTTTGCATTTGATTCGCATGTTTAAGGTAACAAACAATATCTTTATAATGCTCCCTAATGGTGGTAATATTGAGATCTTTACTATGACTTTTTCTGCTGAAATGCTCAGGCCAATAAATTTATTGAGGGCTTTATTACTTGCTCACACTGGCATCTCTATGACATAAGCGCATCAACTGAATGCATTATACACAGAGAGGAAACACTTCTCCATGCTTAAGAATCAATTGCCTTTATAGTTTCAGTATCTGTTGCCACACTCAAGAAATGAAACAGAAAAAATAAACACATGGTAGGCATTTCCAAGAATACCTTCAGATACTGCTTTCAAGACACATTCCATCTTTAAATTACTTTTTGAAGAGGTGCTAGAAATACTAGCCTTCTCATGTACGATGTTCCAAAAGATTTTTCTGGAAAAATATCTGATTAAAGTCAAGGTGAGAAGTTAGAAGTTGTTTGCTGAACATTCTGTTATCAAAATCTGTGTCATATAAACTCCTGTACTCCATTCAGCAGAGTAGAATTTCTAAGTATAGTAGCAATTTGTGAAAGAAGCATGATTCTCTTCAATTATATTGTGACTTCTTTCTTTCTCTGTAGGGCAGTGGCATGTTCATAGGCTAGTTCTGCATGTTCAGTTTCATAAGGTTGAGACTTGCAGAAAGTAAAATACTATTAATAGCTTAAAGCAGACTTTACACTCTCAGAAAGAAGTGGGATGCAGTGCACAGTTCACGTACACTTCTGTATATTAAATATTTATTAATAACCTCTGGATAAATCTATAGTTTTTTGGGTTTTTTTTAAAAATAACATCACAGTTTTAATGCTTAAGGTGTCAGCACAGCTGCTAATCCATAAATGCGTATTAAAAAATCTGTTTGACATTTGTGGTGTTGCGATCTAGCTCTATTGCTTTTAGACCTTTGTCTTTATTTTGGAAGAATTACTTTATTGCAAAGACATTGGGGCGTTTTTTTTTAACCTTGTGTTAACTGCCATCCCTTTGATTTCACTACTTATGCTTCGTTATTGCTAAGTGATGCCATGAGAAGGTATGTAAGTTCTCCAGAAGAAAGTCTGCCTTTCTCAGTTACTTTTTTGAGGGAGTGAAAAATGAGGAACACAAATACAGGTTCTAGTATCAAACTTGCAGCCTTGGTGTTTATTCTTTAGGCTGCTTACTGATGCCAGCTGGTATTTTGTCATTGAATGCAATAATGTGTAATCTTGTTCATTTGGTTTAGAAGTTAGGAGCTCTGACCTGGAAACACCTCTTAAAAAAGACAATTACTGTCACATCCACTGGCTGATGGAATGGAGTCCAGCTTACCAGATTCATTACTAGTGTTGTCAGTTGTAGCTCTGAAATAAAAAAGGCTCTTAGATGGGCTGGTAAAAGGTGAATATACAGACTTGGAGTAACGTCCACTTTTATTTTTTTCTAATATGCAGCATTTCATTTTACAAGGTTTGTATATTTTCATAGTCCTTGTTCCATGAAAACCTCTGCCATAATCGCCTTTTGGCTTCATACGAGTAGCAGGATTATATCATAATTTTATCCTGCCTCCAGTCTTTAATCATTGTGTTGGACTTCACACTGGCACGATAACAATAACAAAATGAGTGTTGACAAAAACACTTTGACGTGTAAGTCCCTTTTCTTGATGCGACATCATCTCCGTAGTCCATGGAGCAGCAAGCTCTCAGCTCGGAGAGCACCCGGCTCTCTGCCAGCTTTTGGTTCTCTCTGTCTCTGTTAAACCTTTGTAGCTGGTTTGGAGAGAGGCTGGACGATAGAATGAATAGAAAAAAATATAATTATATTTTAATGCAATCTTTCCTAAACGTTCATTCATACTTGGTTAAATATATGATCATAAAAATATAAAGGTAAATTTTTGCCTTTTGTCCAGTCAGCATGTAAATTAAGACTTTCTGGTTGGAGCTATTTAATGTCAGTCTAGGCAATTTGTCCTTTTTCTGACATAATTGGTTTGGCTTTGGATAATTACAGATGTAATAAACTGATCAGGAAACCGTCATATTTTTTAGTAATGTATTATCTTCACAGATAAAGTGACCTATAGATTCTGTTTTGCAAATGTGGCTTTAAGTTAGCCGCTGTATTGAGTGGTGCTATTGAAGGCAAACCTGTAAAATAGGGAAGCACAGGAAGACTTTATCAAAGCAATCTGTAATATTTAAGAGGAATGAAATTAGCCGGGTAAGAATGACATCAAAGCCTTAAGTGAGGTTCCGAGGGTAAAGAAAAGGCTGTAGCGGTGAAAGTGATTACTTGTAGTTAATTTAAACTTACTGAAAGATTTTAAGGATCAAAGTTAGGTCTTTCAAGGAGGGGGATTCATTCAATTTCCTCTACTTATATTTTTCCAACATAAATTAATCTTGATATATTTTACTAGCTTCTTACTCTTTTTGTGGGAGCAGGAGCACTTTGACTGCCATCTGCTGAAACTCTTCAGCTTTTTGTTTATTGAAAACCCACAGGAGTTTCTGTGTCTCTGGGCCCCGAGCCCTTGGGGTGGCCCTGGTCCTTCCCCTGGTCCTTCCCCGCAGCAGGACACAGCAGCGCAGGGCAGCGGAAGAGCAGAGACGGTTCCTCTGCAAAGCTGGCTCGGGTCCACTGCAGTGGGGGTGCTCACGCTCTGTAGGTGCCCTTGTAGGTGTATCCCCTTGGTACCCGTATGAAGCCGTCCAGTTGTTTTCCTTTATGTAGTTTTTGAAACTGAAATTCATCTACAAATAAAATTACATTCTATAAATTCTGTTTTGAGGTACGTTTTCACTGTGCGTGGTTTTTCAGAACGCAGGCTAAAGAAATAAAGTCATCCACTGCAGCTCTCTTTGTAGTTCAGGGTAGCAGAGAGAAGCTGCCTGTATCTCAGCTCAGAATATGGACTGAAAAACAATTTTCAGCCTATTTCTTACATGTAGAAGCATAAAGCTATTCGATCTTTTGAGTATGCAACATGGCCAAGAATTTCAATACTGTATTCTTAAATAAGTCCATTAAAGTGCTATTTAGGAAGCACATGTCAAGTTTCTGTTTGTTTTCTGTTTGGCTTTTAATGCTTTAAAAAGTCATTGTGGCCATTGTATTTATTGTATTTTTGTATTTGTATTTCTGTAATAGTGATAAGAACAGGTCTTAAACAATTTGTCTGCTACTAATTGTATAATGTATATGAAGAAAAAAAAATCTAATGGGTGAATGTTAGCTCCTTATTTGAAACTTAATAGCTAATACTACACCTTCATAATACACTTAATACACTTCAAAACTACTGTGTTGTTTTACAGTTAATTGTGACTGCCTATACTCCATTCAGTTACTATGCTTCAGCAGTAAATCCGCAATGAAACATGAATGCAATATTTGGCAAATAAAGCATTTTAAGATGATGGCAATATCCCTTCAGAGTAACCTTTTAAATTCTACTTTCTTACCTAACTTCGTCATCTGTGAAGGTATCCCATCAGATAATGTTGTCCAGTGACTTCATTATCCTTTCTGCAAGTATCAAAAGCCTCCAAAAATGTTTCCTTTTTTATTTTATATTAGTGTTTGACAGCTGTGGCAATACTAGCATATAGCTGAATGGCATTTTAAATCATATGTATTACAAATTATCCTGTTCTAAGTAATAAAATTAGTAACTGTGCTGCAAAATAATAAAGAAAAGATTAATCAGGTACTGCATGGGAATAAAAAGTCTCTTGGAGATTACATTTCAAGGAGTAAGTAGCAGTAATTTTGCTTTCCTTGAAAAATTATTCTGACAATTAAACGTATATGTTGCTTTTCTTATTAAAAAAAATTTAGAAAAATGTTCACCCCAGACAGCTCTAGCAGGTTTTTTTGCTGGTAGTCAAGTATCCCTCCACTTGGTACAAGTTAAGTACTATGGGGTTTGTTACAGTCCTTTGCCTACTTGTATGAATAAGAAATCCAGAAAGAGAGCTTAAAGTAAGCTTAGAAGTTGTTTAAGGTTATAATCATTTTATATACCTGGTGGATTGGTTTTTAGGCTCAGACTCTCATGATGAGATTTGCGCTGGTTGAGGGCACTGTGAAGTGCTGGCGAAAGCGGGGATCCCTCTTTTCTCTGCCTGCCTGCACACCGGAGCTGGGCGCAGTCGTCTCTCAGTGGTCGGGTGACTCCGGTTGGGATCAGAAAGGGCATACACACCGGAGCTGGGTACAGTCGTCTCTCAGTGGTCGGGTGACTCCAGTTGGGATCAGAAAGGACGTACACACCGGAGCTGGGTACAGTCTTCTCTCAGTGGTCGAGTGACTCGAGTTGGGATCAGAAAGGGCGTACACACCGGAGCTGGGTACAGTCGTCTCTCAGTGGTCGAGTGACTCGAGTTGGGATCAGAAAGGACGTACACACGGGAGCTGGGTACAGTCGTCTCTCAGTGGTCGAGTGACTCCAGTTGGGATCAGAAAGGGCGTACACACCGGAGCTGGGTACAGTCGTCTCTCAGTGGTCGAGTGACTCCAGTTGGGATCAGAAAGGGCGTACACACCGGAGCTGGGTACAGTCGTCTCTCAGTGGTCGGGTGACCCCAGCTGGGATCAGAAAGGACGTACACACCGGAGCTGGGTACAGTCGTCTCTCAGTGGTCGGGGTGACCCCAGCAGGGATCAGAAAAGGCGTAGGAAACAAGCCGAATGAGAAGGGCGGCTTCCGTCAGTTCCGGCTGCCAAAGCAGCTCTCTGCAACGTAACCCTCCTAGTTCCCACGCAAGGGAGAGAGGCGAGATCACTCCTTGGACAGCAGTTTGCTGCGAACGGCGAGTGTCCCGAGTGCTCTCCCTGTACCTGCGTTCGCAGGGGCTCTCCTCGCACTCAGGACAAGCGCCTGAATTTATCCCACCAGCCTGCACTGCCACAGCTTTGTGTTCCACACGCTGACAAAGCTGTCTGTACAGCAAGGCAATTCCTTCTGTTCTTCTGGCCAAACCTTTAGGTGGCACGAAGCGTTAACGTTGTTCATCTCAATAAACCTGTCTCCGGTTTGAACCAGGTAAGAATTTGGCACTCTGAGTTTGGAATTTTCATACGTAAAAGCCTTCCTACAGCCTTGCTAGTAGCTGCTGCTGTCACCAACGTTTACGGACACACTTTGTCTTGCTGTTCTGTGACTAGCTGAGGAAGAGCAGAGTTGCCATTCAGTTGATCTCCTGAGAACAAAGATGGGCATATTGAGGATTTTCTTTCCTTCAGATCGTATTATGAGCACGATTTATATCCCTCGGTTTTGAAATGGCAGTCTTTTTAAACAATCTTCCAAATCACCTCACGAAGAGGTTCTGATGACATTCAGTATAGAAAGGCATACTTGCTAGGTCTACTGACTACAAATGTGTGAGAAAATATCTTTTCAACTTGGCTTATCGTACCTCTTTAATTTTTAACTATTATAGCTCTTAAACTGTGTTTTTTATCCTCTAAAGTGAATGGCGAAGCTTCAATACAACGTTGGTATAAGGATTATGGAAGTTTTAGCTCTGAAATCTTTTTAGTCTAATCTTAATTTTCTTCTTCCTTTAAATCTGAACCACGTTTAAAATTTTATCCTTAATTATGAAAATCACAATTGTTATATCTTCAATTCATGAGCTTCTTCCACTTACTAGTAATTACGGCCTAGGGGAATAAAAGCTTGCTAGTTTCTTTAAGACTGAAATAGAAAGCTGGGAGTTTGTAAAATACTCTGTTCTTTCTCGATTAATACTTGACAGCTAGCAGTGGTGTACCGCCACCTCTTTGGTCCACGAGGCTGCTAGTCATTGTCTCCAAACAAGTTATAATTCTTAAGCTGATGCAACTGAAACGCTCCATCAGAACGGTGCTAAACTACTTCATCCCTCATACGTTAGGTCAGGTATTCAGCTGCATACAGGGACCTTCACAAGGAATTTTAAAAACCTGGTTCTGGTGAACACCTATAAAACATGTAATTCTGTACTTACCCACTACGAACCAAAATGTCCCATAATTAATCCCACTGTTTATGGAAAAGAATCTGTGCTACAAATTCGTATGAAAGACGGGGATAACGTGAGTGTGGATAGTCAGCCTGAACCCATCGATACCTTCCTGCGCTGTGTTATGGGAGGTTTAGGTTCTGGAAGGGATGCAAGGAGTTCCAGCTCTGAGCTGACGATATCTGATGTCTTTAAAGACATGAAAGTGTGCATCTCCACAGAAGACTTTTTGATGATACTACAGTATTCCTTGAAGAGATTTAAATTCCAAAACTACTGTCACTTGAAAGTGACTTATTATCTCTATATCTAGTTTCAGTGAAAAGACACATGGCATAACACATACTTAATCTTATTTGGAGTTTATCTAAAGGACAATATGTGCAGGTTGATGAAAAATAAAAGTTCAGTGGATACAAACACTTTTCACTATCACTTTGTTGCAGAATGCGTCTACCGGCAGGTCTTTGATTACCAGATGAGTAAGGGAGAAGAGCTTAAAAGCATAACTTCTCACAGGGCCAGCAGATCACTGCTCAGTCAGATAAAGAGAGCACGCCTGATCGTGAAAAACAACATTTGCATCTCAAAGAAAGAATAAAATAATCAACATATTTCATTTATTTGGATATATTTTGTAACTCTTTCTTACAGAAATTAAAAATAAACATGTTTGGGATGTGAGAACAAGTCAGGGGGAGGAATGTGTTAAATCTGCGCAGCTCCTTGAAAAACTCAAATTGGAGATTAAATCTAAAAGCTAACAGGCTCCACTTTCAAATGGGCTTCTCTGACTAAAGAAACCTGATGAAAACAAAGAGTCCCTGAGGAGGTTTTGTCAGGAAAGCAGCTAAAGCAAGTCATTAGATACAGGAAGAGAGAGGCCTTTAAGATGTGTTCCTAGTTTGATAGGTTAAGTGTGGTTTCTCTGTCGTTTCTTCTTCTTGTAGCTATGTGAACGACTAATGTCTATTTTTGATGGTGCATAGTACTTCTATTTTCAATTTACTTTCAAACAAGTCTGTGTTGAAGTTAGAAGGTTTTCCTGGTCAACGTCAAACTCTCCACTGAAGTGTGACATCTGTAAACCAGGATACTGAAATATGAATAAATATTCAGCTCTCATTAATGCTTCACTCTGTGATATTTAAAGAGGAAAGGTGTGTAGCCCCTTAGAAATTTCATAGGCCATTTAGTGAGGTGGTTTTGAGATGTGGAAGACATGTTGTCCAGGGAACAGTTTTAACTAGAATGGGTCTCTGGAAAGCATAAAGGTCCTAATAGCTGCAGTCAACAAGCTATCATGATGTTCTTCCAAATCTAAGGGTACAGTTGGGTAGGAAATTTAATATCCGTGCACACTGAAATATGATACAAAAATCTGGAGACCCAGGGCAAGATTTCCCGAGTGGTTTTTGGTTTGGCAACAGAATACATTGTAAATAGTGTTCTCTGCACACGCTGGTATTTGGAAAGATGAGTTCCATGAAAACAAATAAGATTCCTTCAGTTTGAAAATGCCAGAGTATTTACTTGCTAAATAAAATATAAAGAAAGCTGTAAATATGCTTCATTACAACACAGCCTGGTCTTTAGAGGATTTTGAATAGCTGTTGTGCACAGTGGAAGACAAATTAATCTCTCTGAATCTCTCTCAGCTGAAACATTCTAATGTTAACTAACAGTTTCTAGTGATCAAAGTGATTTAGTTAAATTATTTATTTGCATATGCATTTAAAAGTTTTTATTGTTGTAGCTCAAGGGAAGAGAAGGGAAGGGGGAAGACGAAGAAGAAGGTCTTAAGATAATTACCTGAGATTTAAGAGCAGCTGGCCCTGCCTTGTCCTACTTTCAAAGCTAGATGAGGCGTCTTTGGCCGTCTAAGATCTCCCCATTGCCACGTGGTCTTTGCTGTGGCTTCTCACAATTAGAATTGCAGTCATATCTGCCCTTCCTCCTCTTAACTAGTAATCAAAATGATCAAGAATAGATATTTTCATCTGCTAAAAAAATGTGTTGTATTCCACTCTAGTCCAAACGTTTGCTTAGGGGGTAAATTTCTCAGTTTTCCTGCGGTCTATTGCAGTTGTATGTATTTTATTGGCTCTTTTCTGTTGTTCTCTGTATTGATCTCTTTGCTAGGAAAATTTTCAACTTAAAAATCAGAACCAGGTTCTGTTTGGCACAGAAGAGAAATCAGTGAAAGGCTAAGGTTATAACATTGCTTTTTTTTTTCCTTTTTCTTCCCCCCCGCCCCGTTCAAGTTAATTGGTTACAATTCATGTTGCTGCTTTTAGTTTGTACTTCAGCCGGTGTCTGCTATGTGGTAGTGTATGGCCCCAGGAAACAAAGTGATTAATGAAAGCTAATTGGGGTGCAAATTTGTTTGTATTGGCGTTTGAAGCCTGAAATCAATACTGTATAACAAACAAAGCAAGTAAACTATCAAATCTTTTATAACTCGGCTTCAAAATGAAAAAGGCAGCAATTTTTGGTTTTTAAAAATATCTGCTAGCAAGAACAATGCAGGGAGAAAATTGCCAGTTCTTAGTATTTTGAGTATCATTCCTGTTCCATATTTAGTTCTAATGCCTTTGAAACGAAAAAAACCCACAACAAAACAAAACCTCCAGAAAACAATTTAGAAAGGTCAAGGCAAATCACTTTTTGTCTTATCACCTTTGCATCTGTGGAGACACTAAGTCCCAGAACTTACAGGAGGGATATTCTATTGTCGTTTTCAAAAATGAAATAAATGTAAACAGAATGCCATTCTGCATATTCTCGGAAGGAGGAGGCCTCAATCGGTATGCTTTGGCAGTCTTTACTTTTGTTGTCTTCAGGGCTGCATTTTAAATGATGGTCTTGCCATACCTGTATAATAAAAAACATTGAAAAAAGGGTCCAAAATGGTGAGCTATTTATGATTTTTTTTTCTCTTGTAGAATAAAAGTTTGTTATTAAAAGGTTAGTGCAACTTCATATTTTGGAGGGGTTTTCAGCCATTCTTTACAAAGAATAATCCCACAAAGAATTCTAGGAAATACTGTTAGCCACATGCATATCGTGTTTGTATCCAGACTTCGGCATGTATGTTCATATATGTCCACATATAGCTATATATATATGTATATAGAATTCTGTAGCAGGAGGCTTGAGAACAGGGTGCCTTTGTATGATTATTTATTTGATTTGATATATTGCTAACAAAAACACACAGCACAGTCGGCAGTTTGGTGAAAACAGATAAACTGTTATTTCAGATGGCAAGTTATAAATATCAGTTATGACTGAAAAGACAACTTTAATGAGAAATATAACTGGTTAATTACATTGCCTCAGATCTGCTTTATGCTCTTATCAAATATGAACAAGACCCTTCTTCATTGCTCATGAATGAACATGTATTAAATTGCTAATTGTTGCAGTTACTTTTTATGGAAGAATCAGTAAGTGAAGAATTCTAAAATTAGTTTCAGGTCTATCCTGTATTATCTTATTCTGCAGACAAGACATCGTCATATTAAAAATAGACGATTTTATTTGAGTCATTTGCACATTGCTGTGATTTTTAAAACAGATGAGGTTTGACCTAATTGTGCTCCCACTGGATCTGGCCTTTTTCAATGATGCTATGATTCTGTGATTTTATACTTAAATTGCTTTTTATTTTGTTTTTCCGTTTGCCTGCAGCCTAAGGAAAAAGATAATGCATTAAAGTAAATGGCGCTGATAAAATATAGAGATTAAAAACCTTTGGAAGACTTGAAAAAGTCTCTCTTTGTATATCTGTAAATGAATCTCATTCCTGACCTGACTGACACCTTTTTTCCCAGTTCTGATTATACACTGCCTTTGTGATGTTGTCAAGTATTTGTATGGGCTAGATGAAAACTTTTAAACACCTTTTCACCACTAGTTAACTCCCAAAGAAGCGATAGAGTCAAGGTTCCCATAGCACACAAGTTACTATATCGGCTCATGAGGTTATGTTATTTGAGGTTAGGTTATTTCTCACAATAAAATTTCATAGGAGATAAATCGGAGTTTTGTCATCAACAGCTATTTCAGTGGCATTTTTCCTTCCAGTTTTTGTGGTGAATTGTAGTTGCATCTGTAAACACTTTGAAATTGCATACCCACACTTAGCATGGTTTGATGGGTATATCTGATTGTACATGTGGATCCATCTTCAGCACAGTGTAAAACATTGCAGAAAAAAAGACAAAGGAAAAAAACACCACTTCTTTTGCACCTCTAGATCTTAAATTTTACGTAGCATTACTTCTTTCCTGTGTGTCGTTCAGACTTCAGCTTCTTTTTTCTGTGTAAATAATCCTACCATTATGTTTTTCTTCTCTACCTTGGATATATTAATTTCATATCTTAATGTCAGACATACTTAACATTTTCAATTTTTCAAGCATTCTTCTGGTTGATTATTTTTAGTATTTTGGTTTTCACATGTTCTCATTTTCCTGCCTGCCTGCACTGAGCCCGGGCAGCGTATATGAGACACATTAGTTCTCTCCTTTTTGCCAAGTTCTAAAAATTTTCTATTTGAATAGCGGCATAATGATAACTATAGCAGTTCTCTAATTCAAGCCATCTGCAAAAGTAGTATCTCCCTGGAAATATGTTAACCTGATCTAGTGGAAGTAAAGGAGTGTTTATTTTTTTTCAAAAGACTCACTTGAAAGAAGAGAGTATCTAGTGTCTGCATATTTAAGCTTTGATTTAAGTAGCGATCCTGAACCTTGATGTTTTAAGGGTGGGGTTTCAGAATGTAAATTGTTAAAACAGAAAGATACGGGGTTCTGATTCCTTTAGCAATGATTTCCAGAGGTATGCAGGCAGGTCCTGAGGGGAGATCCACCTCATCTGATTACCCACTACTATAAGAAGATTTTAATTAATGTGAAGATCATTGAGACTCTGTTATAGTTTGAAGAAACCACAATAATTTATTGTTGTTCAGACAATTGTTTTCTCACCTGATGAACCCTCCTTACCCAGGAAGGGGAATCATGAAAAAGCAAGGAAACCCAAGGGTTGAAATAGAAACAGATTTAATAGAATAAGACTAAATAATTAACATTTATAATACTAAAGAACCAATATTGATCCCAATCCCAATATAAAATACACTCAGCCCATTCTATCCGTAGGAAGCCATGCGTTCCCAGCGGTGGACAGCAAATGGACACTGGGAACGCTACAGCTTTGGAAGGAAGGGAAGGGCTCAGAGGTCCAGCACTAGGGCAAGAAGTTCTCAGGATCGCAGCCAACGAGGGAGAGAGAGAACTCGTCAGCAGACTTACTAATTTATATTGAATTTGCTGTTCGTGGTATGAAATAATCGCGTTGCCCAGCCTGGGTCGAATGCCCAGGTCTTGCTCCTCCTCATCCCTGCACCTGGTGAGCTCGAGAACACTGAGACCGTGAAACCCACACGCCATAGCCGGCCATAAAGTAAATATTTTCACAAATTCAGACACTAGAGTTTTCCTGAATATTAGAAGAGACATTACTGAAAAGCAAAATTACTGAAAGAGAAATCAAGCCTGTGTCACTCAAACCAGGACAGACTGCCATCCTATAAATCAAGAATTTTCCCCTAGGTCTTGACTATGTGAGCACACAGACCATCTTTTTACAAACGTTTGTAATTACACTGAGTTTGTTAGTTACCAACACAGATCACTACTGATAAACAAAATCAAGAGTACAGTTACAGTAAACATACACTAATGCTTATTAGTAAAAATGTGTAATTACATACCTAAAAGACCTAAAGGCTCTGCTAAATTGTGCTCTTTGTAATGTTAAAGTGCGTAACAGATGATACTGATTTTCCTACAAGCTCGCCATTTTATCTTGAAAAAGGCCTCTTGCAAGGGTGCTCTCTTCATTGTGTCAGATCTAACTTACCTTGAAAAATTACTCAGGGATACCAATGTCGTAATGCATTCTAGTGCTGCTTTTAATTAATGATCTCTAATAAAGATAATGAGTCAGCTTATATTCTGTAAGATTAGTTTAAAAATGAACTTCAAACTAGAGTTGAAGGGACTCGGCCAGGCAGGGACTGGCAGAAAGGGTCTGGCTGGAGACAGAGAGGTGGGAACTGACTTGCAGCATTCAGGATGTTCTCTGTCAGGACAGGACCATTCTCCTGCCCTTTGGACTTCTCATCAGGTTTTCCATTCTTGCAGACTTCAGAATAGAAGGATGATGTATTTTGTGATCGTTTTGTTATTCTTTGTGTGTGACCCGTTTCTTGCAGTGCTTTCTCCTTTTCTCAAATAGAAGTGAGAAAAGTTCAGCAGAACATGCACCCGCTTTTCCTTTTCATCTGGCTCTCTTCCTTGCCTTTCTGTCTGTGCACAATTAATTCCATGCCTATATATTATGTATTTGATCTAGATGTACATATTCATTCTACGGAATTGAACCTCTGAAGTATCCTAGCATGTGATATCTATAAATTATTCAAAATTCCAGTCATAAATTTTAACTTGATTCTGAACAACGTACTAATCTAAGGAGATGGTAAGTAACCTTTGCCATATATGTTGATATATAAATAGTGGCATTAATGCCTCTGAACATTTCCATAAGTGTTTCATGGTACCCAGCATTCTCCATCTCTCAGTTGTAAAAGCCATTGTTAGCATCTATAATTTTCTTAGTGAATTCTCAGAGCCTGATCCCATATATAGCTGCTCTACAACTTAAACTGTTTTCCTGACATGTAGGTTTGCTGACATGAAATGTAGGATTGTGCGTGTAGAATTTTGGAACCTAGTTTTGCCAATTACCATCAAAGAATCATGGGATGATCTACGCCATACAGGATCTCTGTCTTCTTGTCCAGACCCTAGTTAAAGCTGGGCAAACTGTGGTGTTGCATTAGGTTACTCAGGGCCTTTCCCGGTTATTTTAAAATATTTCTCAGAATGGTGGTTCCACAAACTCTGGGCAACTTTTTCCAGACTGTATTTGTGAACGTTACAGGGTCAAAACCAAGTAAAAATGGGTTCGAAGTATTATGATTAACACATCATGGTTGTCCTGTAACTTCAAGAGGAACTGTTAATTGGCATAAAAATGAGATCCTCCGTGTAACATGATAACATTACATCAATAAAACTTGTGTCTGTTTTTGCCAATTGAATTTTAGTATTAATTATTACTACTTTGTAATCATATTGGAATTATCATTTAAGAGTAACAGCCCTCACAGGTACCCATCAGCAAAATGCTGCAGAGGAATGCAAAGTGTTTTGTCTTTTAGTTATGAGTATGAAATGGTCTCATTTGATTTAAAAATCAAACAAAATTTTATTGTGAATTGCTGTGAACTAAAAAAAAAAAAAAAAAAGTGGTATTTGTAGCACAATTTAGTGTAAAAGGATTAAATAACCACAGAGAACAGTCAGTGGCAGGAAGAAGAGATAACTTGAAAGTTTTATATTTTGGATGTTTCCGAAAGTAACAGTTAACTATGATAAGTAGAGGCAGATTTTATAGCGCTGCAGTATACCTGCCAGGAAGTGTGTAACAAACTGTTTCAATTGCTAATGCACTGATATTAACAGTGCAAGCCATGACAGTTGTTCTATCAATAATTACTGAGACATGGTAAAAAATAGTGTACATTGCTTGATGTAGCCAGCCAAATGGAGGACCAATAATTGTCTGCTGCATCAAACTGTAAAATATAATGACTTTTGAAGGTTGAAGTTTATGAGAGCAGTTCTTTATGTGTTCCAAACAATGCTTTATTTTGCTATTGTTTCTTCATTATGTGGATAGGAAGCACTGTAGCAGAAATTGGGCTCAAGGGAAGCAGTGTCTACCAGTAGTTTAACCTTGTGACATTCCACTAAAAAGCACAGGTTCTCCTGAAATACATAATACATGAACTTCTCTGATTGTTTAGCATTGATCAGTACTCAAGTAAATTGAGTTACTATCTTATTAGCATAAACAGCAAGGCTTTAGTGATCCTCTTCACCCTCCGATGGTATATCAAGTGGCTTAGGGATTTCTGCTTCTTTAAAACTGAAAGTCAATTTAAAAAAAACCAAAACACAGAGCTACAGCATTTAGAAGCAGCATCCTTCTGATTGCAGATGCATGCATTTTAACTTCAGTATTCAGGTTCCAGTATAGATTAGTTCTCAGACTTCTTATCTTCTGTTGTCAGCTCTATCTGTCATTACATTTTCCTCGCTTTCCGTAAATGTGCGTGTACATGATATATAATTGTATAGACGCAATATATATTGTAGATTTCTGTCGTAGCATAGTCAGGCTGTGTTTCAGTGGCAAAGTTAATAAAACTCCTCCCCTTCAGGACCTGGCAAAGCAGAACATTACATACGCCTTCCTCAGAGAAGAAACAATGAAAGCATGTTTTGGAAACATGTTGTCCTTTTCTTTATAAAAACGTGTGCATGCACAGGTGCTGTCTTTAAAAAGCTAACAGTTTGTCACTGAAGATGTTTTCTCTTTGCTGTGTAAACTTTTCATCTTTCCTTCCTTGCACCTCTCCAGCTGCAGAAAGCAAACGGGCCGAAATGGGTGGCATGTTTCTAGTCTAAAGTAGAATGATTGAGTCTGCTTTTATCTTCGGTTGTACATAATTATAATTGTCAGCATTTATTTTTAACTCTCGGAAAAAGGTCAGGCTAAAATATTATGTTGAATCAGGGGAACATGCAAGATTAAGGCTAACCATGTATTAAGAGCATTTCAACTCTGAGGGAGGCATTTCTGTCTAAATTAAAGTTTGATGTTGTGGGAACTAACCTTGATTTTATAATGTTCTGAGCCAGTCATCCAGATTATCAAAGGTAGTTCCCCTATAAGAGGGACAGAAAACATCAAAAAGAGCCCTTTCCAAGCCTAACGCCTAGAGACTTAATTGTTCAGCATCTCTGGCAGTTCTGAATCCCTCCTTACTTGTCAAACTCAGCTGTTCCAGGTGCTGCTTGGGTACCCAGAGTTGCAACGGCATTGGAGCCACAGGGCTCTGCCAGGCAGCAAAACCCCAGCTTCTGTGTCTGCCCCTGTGTCTGTGCACTGCTGATGCTGAAGCTAATCTTTGGTCAAATTAGCAAGATGACTATCTCAGCTAAGTGGAACTGTGGTATAGGTATATGCTATCATTTGCTCATAATTTAAATTTAAACTTTTGCATGAAAAAATATTGCTTGAATTTAAAATACATTAAGTATGTGTACACAGTTGACAGAAGATGCTGTGTGCTATCAGATCAGGGAGTTTAGTGTCTTATTTGCTGTTTTCTTATTGTTTTGGTCCTTTTTCTCATTTGGTTCCTAAGTATCTTTCAGTTGTTAAGTATCTTCATGCACAGGCACACCAGAAATGGGATAACCAGCACTGAGATAACTGATTTCTGGACGTACAAAACCTCCTCGGTGGTTCTGTGAGATGATCTGCTATCTGTAATTCTTTTTTGGGCTTTCTGAATTTAATGTTCATTTAGAGTACGCGCAAATTCAAGCTGTCATCTTGGCCAACAGCAAAACACACTTCCTTGAGAAAAAGTGTCTGGAAGTCTGGAAACTACTTCTTTTAGTCTGTATTCCAGCGCAAATACAGAAACAAAAAATGCCCCTTCGGGACTTAAGATTAATCCAAAGAAGCCACGTAAACACAGCCATTAGTCTTCACTATACTTAGTCTACAGCTTCAGCTGGGCTGTTTCTCTGGGTACTAAAAAAGGGATGTTAAGGTCCCTGAGCTTCTTGTGGATCTCCCCTGCTCTCCCTTTCAAAACTTGATCTTACTGTTCTACTATTTTTGAATCACCCAGAAGAATGTATATCCATTTGAGAAGTTCTTGTAGGTGGTTGACCCCCAGCAGGGGGGCATAAAAACTTGAGGTACTGGTCAGGAGCTGATGGCGTAACAAACTTCAGCTGGGCAGAAGCTTACTGATTGTAAGCTAGTTCAGGAGCTAGTTGCCCAGGTGAAGGTGTGGCTGTAATTAAAGGCTTGTCTGCTACGGAGGGTGGTGGTAGGCACCCTTAGACTTGGAGAGATGGTGAGGTAAGGATGTTTTTAACTATGGCTCACTATACAATAATTGCTATTTGCTGTAACTATACTATGGGTGAATTTTTAATGCTTCTAAACAGCTGGGTACATGTACTGAAGGTTTTTCAGACCCTTGATACGGAGGGTACATGTGAATGCAGACAGTGTGTGTAGCAGTGAGTTGGATCCCCGGTCGGGCAGTGGTGTTCCTGCTGGAGGCAGTTGTATGAATGTGAATTCCTCCTCAGGAGAAACTTTGCTAGAGGGGTTGAATCAGCTCACTGTAGTAAGGAATTTAAGCATACATGTATGAACACTTCTGTAATTAGTGCTTGCACAGATAATGTTCTTTGTTGGACCAGAGTTTCAGGAGTTAGATTTCTATTCTAGCACATAAAACTGTTGAGTTTCCTTTCCAAATGATGAAATAGCAGCTACATTTCTCTATAATACCCTTTTTCTCTAGGATGTGATCTCTTGCTTATCTGCCTGGCATCAAAATATTTTGTCCACAAGTTCTACTTGTTTTGTTTCAGCCTCGCACCTCTATTTTTCACTATGCAGCATTGTGTATTGTAATATCATGTAGTTCAAACTTCTGCCTAATATTTATTGCTCTGAATATACTAGAGTATATTATGACACGAGATAATGACACCAATTTCTGTAATTCGGTCATTTTGACTTAAGGGGAAAGGTTAAATTACTGCTTCTCTTGTATTTGCACAGTTGAAATGTTTCAGCAGATCTGAAAACAATTTGTTTAGCTATTTTTCTTACTCGATTTGTAAAGAAACTAAGTTGGAGCGATTTCATTGTAGCAGACATCACTTAGCTTAGGTTGTTGGCCACCTATTTTTCTCCAGTGCATTCTTGACACGCTACCGAATTGAGCGTGGGTACACTTGTTGATAACACACATGGGACGTATAAATATAATTAAAAAATCATTGCCAAAACCTTTTCCACACAGACTTTTTTTTTTTTTACAAACCAAAACTCTGCATTATGTGCAAACTTCAGCTTTCTCAGATTATGTGTTTGTATATGTGTTTATATAAACACTTATTTAGATTTTGGTCTGATAACTGGCATATAATTAGATAGCCACACCTGAAATACATTGTTTCCTTTGAAATAGGTTAATTGCAGGACTCTTGTTTTCTGTCTGGAAGTGCAAATACATAGTCAGAATGAAGAAGAGTCAAATGCTTATTTTTACTCTGTAGAGTAAGCAGCTTCTTCCCGAAAGGTTAATTTCCACAGGCTTAGTAGGAATACGCTTCAGAAGCAGACACTTAGCAAGGGGAAGTTCCATTATGTCTGTGTAAATCCTGGGAGATTTATCGATGAGTTCTGTCAGATGAGTCAGAAAATAAAAACTGTTCTTGGGAATGTGCTAATAACAGATTACTGCCTATATGCCAATATTCTCCTCATCTGTACAGAGGAAATAATCAACCTCATTAACATAGTAAGATTTATCAGAGCAACTGACACTTTTGCAATCTGTACATGGGTTTTCATAGGAAAAGCCGAGAAATGCTGCCAAATGTTGATTGATTGGGAGGCTCAAAAGAACTTGCTGAAGAATCATATTTTTGTTATTTGTTTACTTGAGATCTCAGGTAGCCTAAGCTGTAAAACTTTTTTTAGGAAGGTTAATATCTTATCAAAGATTTTTACTTTACTAAGTACTTCGAAAAAGTAAATGATACGAATTGTCTGTCAAAGTGTATCAGAACTAAATTATTCTTAGTACTTGCATTTGAAAAGAATTCTAAAACTGCAGGTGTTTTAAAATGATTTTGAACAACTGATCATTAAACTAATTTCAGGTCCAATTCCATTTTGTGAAGGTGGATTGAAACTTTTTTAACCCATCAAAACTGAGTGTAGTTTTTTGAAATATTAAACTAAATCAAGAACATATGCTTCTAACAGACTGAAATCAAAATGTATGTAATTCACATGGCGCACAAACTCCTTACAATTGGAATTACTGCTGACAGTGTTTCTGTCATCTCTTTAGTAGATTACAAGGTCTGATGTCAGAATATCTTTAAAAGTGCCCATAGGAAATATATTTTCTATCTTCACTTTAAAAGAATTTAGAAAAAAATACTTGATCTTGGAAGTCGTCCTTTTTCTCCAAGCCACATAATGTGTTTTAACTGCTGCAGGCAAGATTTTACAAAATAAAAGATTACTAACTTGGGGGGTTTGGGTGTTGGTTTTCGTGTTGTGTTTTGTTTGGTGTGTTTTTGGTTGTTTTTTTTCCCTTTGACTGTACAAGTAGAAGTAGCTTAATAGGACCTTGTGCTTGATAACCATCAAGATCTTGCCATCTTGAAACAGATTTCCTTCCAGCTGTCAAAAGTGGATTCTCAGGAAAGGACTAATCGCTTTCTGAAAGGTGCGGTCATGCTGCCTTATGCTTTACAGAGACTCGGGGGAGCGTTTTTCCAAAAATCTAGTGCCTGGGCAGATCTCTGTAGGTAGATCCATCATAGCTTCTAGAACAGCCTCTATGACATTCAGACTCATTCTGCAGCAGTGCAGAGGCTAAAATCTAACCCAGTGAGTTCCCATTTATGCTTGACATAAAGTTGCTCGTTAATCTGTGCTGAGGGGTAACAGAGTCAAAGAACCCAGGTCAGATAACTGTGCAGGGACAGCCGCTCGCCCGTTGGCAGGTATAGAGTTGAAGAGGCAAACTGCTGGACTTGGAGCATAACTGCTGCCATTAATGTTTATAACAGGAGAGCATGTGCTGGTAGACTATGAACCCAAAGTGTAGAAGAACTGGGGAGTAAGAGCTGTCACTGGCCATGTTTACATCTCTTTCTAAGAGCAAGAGATGGATAGAATTAATAGATCACCAAAATCATCCTTGCAATGCAGTCTACTAAAATCTAGTAAGCTCAACCATTCAGCTAATTTAATTGAAGATTTCAAATAATCAAACTAAATCAAAATCATGCATTTTAAGAAGGAATCCAATCAAATCGTTCTCATTATGGCCGTATGGATATACATCTGCATGCATCTCTGTACATCAACTGTATATACGTCTAGATATACAATCACAACTGATAGGCACGCTGGCTCTAATAACCCTCAAAGAGAAATATAGAAGTTTGAAGCCTAATTAGCAGTAACGTGATTGGAAAATTGAGTGGAAGATAGATGCTAAGACAAAGCTGCTCATACTAAAGAGGAAAATAAATGCTAGAGAAATGCTTGCTGCCTTAGCCTTTGCTACAGGGATTGTGAGTGGTTCTTGCCATCAAAAGGGCAATATCTGAATTCTTTTAACATGAGAATAAATGAATTTTCAGAAGAGTTTATTTGTCTTGCTAGATTGAGACCTAGATGCACAGCATATAAAGTTGATGAAAACATAATCAAAATCTGATTCTGAGATATTTATATTTTTATGGCGACTTTCATGGCATACTATGTAACTCAATTTATCTCTGTGATTATTAGCTGAAGGACAGTGGTAAGTCTCTGAAATACCACCTGTCTCAAGAAGCTATTGCTGATACTGTCAAGAAGATATTTGCCCATTACATATCACCAGATAACAGTCACGCTGCGGATTTCATATTTAAATGACTAATAATTTGTCATTTCTTACATCCTAACATTGAAGGAAGAGTTATGCTTAGCTATTTGATACTTATCCCAAAACAACAATTTTTGAAATCCTTTAGACATTCCAAAATATTCAAGATGTATGTATATTTTCCTCTTATATGTCATGTTAATCTCCTGAATTTTGTCTTGCTGTCTTTTAGATATAAAAAAATATAGTCCTTTATAGTTCTTTAACATGGTATTTTATTCAATGTCTGTCAGTCTTGAGTATTACGGCTTTTAGCTTTCTTCGATTAAAAAGAGTGTTTTCAGGCTTTTATTGTTTAATTTGTATCTGCAATATTTTGTTATAGATGAGCCCCCACAGATTTAGGCTATGTGATACTTAAGTTGACAGTACAAACATGTAAACAATCTGAGCTGGTTTTGAAACACTTAATAGTTTAATTTTCTTTTAATTATCTGTTTGCTCGAAGTGATGAAGTCAGCAGTCTTTCCCCAGCACGTAAGGATATTTTTCAGAGAGAAATACCAATAAAAAATAAACCATCAAACCAATATTCATATCTGAAGTCCACCTTTATCTGGCAGTTTGCAAACAAATACCTTTAGAGTGGAATAGAATTATTACCTTCTCTGCTGATAAATTTCTTATTAAAGATGTACAAATTAAATTGGAAGTGTCTCTTCCAAAGCTCATACTCTTCATTACTTGGACCATATTTATTTGTAGTTCTCACCTAACTGTTGCAAAAGAACATTTTTCAGTATTTTTTTATATTGTTAGGCTTGATTAGTACTGCATTTTCAATGGATGAGTTTTCATCAGAGTGTCTCTTATCTTTGTCTCCTTTCTTAAGAAGATGCAGATTTTTTCCTGAATAGGCCTACCACATCATTATATCTCTTTTTTTAAAAAGAGAAACTTCCTCATAATTGATTGGTTCGGCATTCATATAATGTAAGTATTTTAAGCAAAATGAGAATTTTCTATGGCCTTCTTAAAAAATGAAACATCTCTTTTCCTACACTTTTGACAAAAGCACTTAGTTCTGGCCTGGAACTTAAAAGAGCTGGCCCAAATTCCTGACTCTGCCACAAACCCTTTTTTGGGAGCATAAACAAATCATTTAATTTTCTCTTTGCCTTGAGTCTATTTTGTTAATAGGGATATTAATACTTTCCTTTTTTCTGGCAGTTTTAATAGATCGAATACTCAGGACACATTTAGGTACTGCATATATATATACACACACATGCAATTATTTAGAATAAAAAAAACTCTAGATGTGCTACGTAGGCAATAATTCGGTGCTTATTGCAAGAGAAGACTGAAAAAGAATTTGAAGAATGCAAAAGATGGAATGTAGTTCTAACTGGGATTTTGATATTTTGTGCTCTGTAACCTTGCACTAGTTAATATTCTGAATTTCAGGGTTTTTTCTAACTTTAAATTGGATTATCTTACTGATTTATTCAATATGTTAAAGGGGATGTAGATTAAATTTCTCGTATCTGTAAAGGGTCTAGTCCTCCAGCTTTTCTAGGTTAAACCTGAAGATTTTTTTAAAACCTAGCAAAATTTTACTTAATTGTAATGAACAGTGTGTTGGCAAAGTTAACTTGTGGCTAAAACTGATAAAATTCTGCTTACCACTCAGTCATTAGATCTTTGTAAAGCGCATTACTAAAAGATTTTCTAGTTCTTCTGATTAATTGTCCATAAATTGGTTGTGTATCAAGGAAAATATTTTGTAAGATTTCTGTAATATTTATGGGAGATGGATTCATTCAGTATGCAGTGCGTTTATTAATTTAACAACAAATCTGTTAAACTCAGAAATTTCTGAATTTCACCAGTGAATAAAGAGAATCCTCTTAAGTGAGTCATTTGTATTCTAGTAGGAAAAAATCAAACCTGGGTCCTGTAACATGGATAATTATTGAAGTTTCCAATATGTATTTGGAGTCGTTTGGATGGTAACTTAAGCAGTAGTACCCCATAGAGAAGCAGGATGGATTTATTGGCTGAAGTAGGATGTTTCCTTAGCTACCGAGTAGTTAGCAGAGGTCCTTCCTTGTCTGCAGGGAAACACATGGTCAGGTGTGAACCACCAGACATCTCTTGAGTTTACTAAACTCTGCTCTGTGTACGGAAACATTTCTGTGCAAATGAGCCTGTGTTGTGTGTATTCAGGCTGGTGTGATGACCTGAAATAATTCCTGCTGGTTTTGTGTTCTTTGATAAATAAGTTTAACTATGATTTATATGGTAGCCTGTAACTTGCTGATGAAGATTATTTCAGGCTTGCATTGTAAATATGGAAGGTGTCTTACTGAAAAATAACATTGATTTCTTATAACAAAGTAAGCCTAGATTGTCCTTGTGCAGTTTGTTCCCACTCGGCTAATTTTTTTTCTTTGAATGTCTCACACTAAGCTTGCTGATAACGTTCTTTATCAGAATTTCTGTGTACCTATTTTGTATGTCCCTTTTCTTTCCAGTTTGTGAGTTCAACCCAGATGTACACCTGAAACTGCTGTTCATAATGAGCAGTGATAGTGTCCCCAGGCACCTGCTAGAAAACCTGATGCCTTCTAAAGGCTGCCTGTCAATCAGAGCTCTCCTCTGGTGGCTGCAGAGAGCTTTCTAAGGCGGGGGATAGACCTCCTCTTCCTTTCTTCCTGAAGAACAGAACTGGTCAGTTCATAATGTTAACGAAGAAAATCCACTTAATGTTTTACCTCTGAAAAAGTACGCAGGTGTGCAGAATACAACACACCTCATCAGCTGGGTGTTGCATTCACTAAGTCAAACTCCATAACTTTTTGGACACAGTATTTCACGACTTTAAAAATCCAAGTGTTTTCCCAGCCTTATTGCTTAGAGGGGATGGAGGTGCCTATAGCAAAGGCTACAGGTCAGAATTACTGGGTAGAAGGAATGCTTAATAGCTCTTTTCTCTCCTGTATGTCCAAGCCACTCCACTCATGCAGAGAATTTGATTGCCAGGCAAAAGACTTGCAGAGCTCTTCAAATTATAAATTAATCAGAATAATATGATATCTGTACATTTAATACACTTACTTTCAAGGAAATCAAATACAGTGTAGAACTTTATTGACAAAATGTTTGGTAGTGTGACAAGGTAGGTTAAGGAACAGTGAATCATCCTGGAAAACATAGTCTTGATGTGCTGGAATTGATATCAAAAGGCCTACCAAAATGTTGGGATGCTTTTTGAGAACTTGCCCTGCCTGTAAGACAGCTCCTTAGGAAAGAGGCAATCAGAAGAGGGGTGATTAATAATGGGAAAAAAAATGAAGAAAATGAACGTACATTAACAAATACTGCAAGAATGTCTTCAGGAGTGTCTGTTAACTCAAAACAGCAATATTTCTGTCTGCCTCAACCTAGGGTTAAGGAAATACTTGAAGAAAAGCTTCATTTGCCTACTGTTGAAAGAATAAAATTCAGGTAGCTGATGCAACTAAATTGTCTGTCTTCATCAGTCAGTTCCTTATTCCTCTGCTCCTACAGTGTGAATGTCTCTCCCAAGCCTTGGAACTATTACAGTGAGATCATTGACCCATGATTTTTATCTCACTTTAAACCCTAAGAAAAACAAAGAGCAAGACTCGTACAGAAAAGCTAAATTGGCAGCTCTTCCTGACCTGTAGAGCGACCCTGTCTCATTTGTCTCATCATGAAGTAGAGATACTTAACTCCATTAGGATTTTACAGCACAGTAGGTAACTTAATCACATAATGGAGAAGCACACCTTGTTATTCCGTTTTTTTTCCCCCCAAGTAGTAAGATTAGCTGCTTTTACAGAGACTTCTGTGTGAGTGGCAACTTGTTTGTGACACAACCCAAGTCAGTTTAGCCGGAGTGAGTACTGCGGCAAGGAGCAGTGCCAAGGAGAGAGGCTCAGGTAGGAAAAAGAATGTTTTGGTCTTTTTTTAAATTCAAGATTAAGCTGTTTTTAAAGGAAGAGTGTGTGTCAAGCTGGAGAGAAGCTTTGGCAACTGGCTTCTCACAGGCTTTTTCAGTCCCGGTGTCAGTTTATTCGTGTGTACATCTGGTGGTAGAATCTTGTCAGACTGAATAAAGTTCTTTAAGAGGCTCATTATTTTATAGTTGGAGGAATTACTTTTTTCTATAGCTGTTATGATTTTTAGATTTTGTCAGGGACGTCTTTTAAGTATTTTCACTGGGCTAAATGTTACACTGTGGGTAGGCCAATTGCCCACATTTTGAGGTTCTAATCTGTTGTGCTGCCATTAGGAGTAAATTAATTAAATAGCTAATTTGACTTGTGTTAGCAAATTATTCAGTTTGGCTAATAGTACACAGAAGTAGTCAGACTAAGCGTTCATATTTGATGGGATTTGTTGTAATGTCTCCTAAAACTTAACTTTATTTGAACTTGAAATAACTCAAAAGGCTGATACCTTGAGTGTAGGTTCAACTCTTTAGCTGCTGGTGGCTTAATAAATGGCATTAGCAAAGGTAGATTTTTCTTTCCACTTCTGCAAACCTTGAGATAAAAAATTAAAAAGGGGTGGGGGGGAGGAGTTAAATAGACAGTAGCACAGGATATGCTAGCATCAGACTTACCTGAATGATTTAGGAGGAATTTATGCTGAATCCCAAGGACTTCCTCCCATGGTACTGTAAAGTTCTTCAGTATTTGAGACTGTTGTGGTTACTTGCTATGTTTCTCTATCCTCCCTAAAGTACTCTGGCTCTATTATGAGATGCTGAAGTTCTGGAAGTAATTTTATAGTTCATACAAACCATAGAAGTTTTATAATTAGTTTCAGAGATGAGCAAGACTGGAAACCAACAGATAATTAGGTAGAAAGAATGAGTCCCCATTAGCAGCTGAAGAATTTGGTAGAGTTTTGCTGGAAACCACATTGGCAGCTGTATGCCAGTTCTGATACACATTATGCTGCTGAAAAGGGAAACTCTGGCAAGTGATTTCCATAAAGCAGCCAACTTCAGAGCCAGCTTGGTCCAGCTGGGCCGTATGGAACCAGCAGCAGTGGCAGCCCTACCCCTCTCTCCCCATCCTTCTCAATCCATATGGAATAGGAAGAAGCCAAGCTCCAGCAGAATTGGCATGCTAATTTTGGTATCTAGCAAAGCTGTGCCGAGGTGAAAGAACGCTACCTGGGGCATCACTGTATCTTATCAGCTTTTCTACAAGTTGTTGCGATGGTTCTCTGGAGATCAGCACTTTTGAAGGGGCTGGAGTTACATTCGCAGCTTGACAAGTTCCAGACTAGGGTAACAGCCAAACAGTGCAATTGTGCATTCCTCTACCTCTTAAAAATAATGCATCGTTGTTCCTGCTGGGATAATACGGTTTGTCATACAAGCTGCAGTTACCAATCTTACGTCGATTGTGTAATGGGTGCCATGAGAAATGTTATCCAAAAAATTGGACGATACTGGTGTGTGACATCTAGCTCATCAGGCTGTTACGTGTTCTGGTAGGGAAATGTGAGGGCAAAGATTCTTTTACATTATTTTAGGATCAAAATTACATTTTGATAAGGCATAAAATTGCTACTCTGAAGTTCCATGATAACAGTAGGAGATTTTATGAAAAGAGGAGGCCTTTGTCTCATGTCAGAAAGGGGCTGTATGCTGTCTTTAGCAATCCTGCAAGACTGCTGCTAATGAACAAATATGCTATTTTTGTTTCTGCTGCTTGTATCTTGCATTGTAGGAAACAATATTGCATCTCTTTTCTTAAAAAGTAATGCTGCCTAATTAAAGGAGCACATTGTTGTAACGGACAAAAGATCAGATATATTTTTTCCAAATTTCCAATTCCACTCTTTTGCAAAAAGTAGCCTAACAGAAGAGATGTTTTAAGAGTATTACTTCTTAGGGGCTGCATCTATACTGTTCTGTACTGAGGTCTTCTGAGAAAACTGGGATCTAAAGTTATCTATATGTATCTTCTTTCTGAAGGCAGCTTTTGGAGTTGGATCTAGAATGATCATGCAGATATTTCTAAAAAAACCCCTCATTTCTACCCCCTGCTATAGAGCCCACTCAAGGGTAGGATACCTGCGAGTCCATCTGTCCTTACAGAAATAAAGCTGGAAATGAGGAAGGAGAACGTGTGGGAGTATTTCTTAGGTGGGCCCTGGCGTCGGCAACATGTGTGGTTTCCAAGTAGGAATTCACACACTTGTAAAAGCACGCAGAAGAGAGGAGGGAGATTTGTTTCCCTCAACTTAAAAGAAATCTGAAAGAGCAGTTAATCTCATTTTTAAAAAAAAAAAAAAAAAAAAAAGGAAATGATGGGCTCCTACTAACTGAGGGAGTTGTTTGGGCTTAAGTGGCTAATACGCTGGACTGGCATCCGAAGGCAGTTTCTAAATAAAGCTTGCTGGTTTAGACTAATCTGCTCTGCAGTGTTATTAGCTGTTTTATCAATGCGAGCTTTTATTTGTGGTTCAGGAACCAATATTTCTTTCTTAAGAAACGTATGGCCTGAAAAATTTCAGTCAGTTCTAGAAAAAATACAGATGAGAGAAAATTTAGTCTCCGAGAATCAGTTTAATTAGAATATCAGTAGCTGCTTTTCCAGTGTAACTGCAATAAGCATCATGGGAAATTAGCAAGATAATTATGGGAATTGCTCAATGAACTTGACTGCTTATTTGGCAAATAGTCCATTTGTAATGAAATGCTTTGTGCTATGTTCTACTCTTCTCTTCAAAAAGATTCTTAGATTCTGGGTTTTATACCCAGTTCCGCAAATACTTTAGCCCATTTAAACTATTACGTAAGAGGGGGGAGGGGGAGGAAGTGTGAAGTTCAGTTTTAAGCAAGTAATTCTGCTTGGGAGGTACTGCTGAAGAATATGAAGATTTGGGGGTTTCTATTTTGTTTTTTTGTGGTCAGCGCATGGTCTCTCTTAACAGATTTTTAATGGAAGACACTAATAAAAAATGGTGATGCATGCACATAAGGAGTCTTTTTAGTTACCATGGCTTTTTGTTTATTTGGTGGTGAAAGATGGATTAGTTTAGAAATAGACATTGCAAGTACACAAACTACAATTTTTAAAAAAGTGCTTGACAAAAATAACTCAAGACAGAGGCTTTCTGTAAGAGGAAATGAAAACAAAATATAAGGTTTAGCCAAAATTTGTCCTTGTATGCATCTTTTTTCTTTTCCTCTTTTTATTCTATAGGGCAGGCATGAGATTGTGTACAATATTGTAAACTCTGTTTTTTGTCATAATCAAGAAAATAAATTTTTTGTATGCTTTTCTTCTGTGTGCTTTTAGCATACATTTGATTTTACAATTACTGTCAATACAGTTCTTACTGCTTTCTCCCACATGCTAAGAGAAGATTAATAGTATATATAAGAAAAAAAAGAGAGGTACTGTGTGAAGTTTGACTCTCAAAAGAAGTCTTATAAACCATGGGCTCTGACAGAAGCATACTCTTACTGTTATTCTTTTGTATTTATTTAAAAGCTGCCAGTCTGCTAGTGAGGTTGGTACCATCCCCGGAGAAGAGAAGCTTTATGCCATTGCCAAGTAGCATCTCTTTGATTAAACACATCAATTAATTCTGCTGTAATCTAACAAAATGAGGTCCTTTTGACTTTAACCTTTCTTAATGTGGCATGTCTGTTGCAGACAAGAATGTTTTTAATTGAGGAAATAATGCTGTGCACACCAAAGAATGCTACTTTTTGTAGTAGAGTTAGAGCAAACTAAACCCCTCAAAGATCTCTGAGTGTGTTCTGGAGTGGATTTAGGTAGCACCATTAGCCAATAACTTTTATTTATTACTGATAGCCAGTGTTGTTGGAAGAGTAGTAGTATTCAAGTTCTGCTGCTTTAAGGGCATTTAAAGACCCATAGTAAATCTGGAAGAATAGTCAGTTATGTTCTATGAAATGAAAATTTGCTTACACCTTCATCCTCAGATTGTTGTACACCTTGTGCCATGGACGCCAGGGAAGACGCACCAGTTTACACTGGGTGCCAAAGTTCTGTTGCATGGCATTTCTTTCTCCGTGTTGTTGCGTGCATATGGTGGACTGTTTGTTTCTCAAAGCTCTGGGATCCTTCACAGTGTAAGATGTAACGTGTAGGTGCCCGGGTAACCATTGTAAATGCATAATTAAGAGATGTGAAAATACTGTGCCATTTCCCTTTTTCATCTATTTCTAATAGAATCCAGTAATTACTTGAAAGCAGAGAGAATTAATGACTGAAACAAGTCAGCATGGAATTGATAAACCTACATTAAAGTTACCTGATGTGGTGAGGCATTAATCACAAGTTACGAGGAGGAGCAATTTTCATGTTTCCGCCCGGATATAGGTCAAAGTTAGGGGTTCTTGGTTGGTTGGGGTTTTTTAACTGGTAGTCCCTGTAGGCTAACATGAGGTCAAGAATAACTTAAATAAAGTTTTAAATAAATACAGAAGGTAATTAGTTGAATTGAAATAAATGAAATTAATTAAAACGCCAAACTCAAATACTTCAGTATTTCTGTTCATGAAGTGCTGCAGTGATAAATTAAGTGAAATCCAGAGTGACGGAGAAGAATGTGCCTTAAAATTGCCTCCTTCGATGTAATCTAAAGAAAGAATCAGTGAAGAAGAAAAAATCTAATGGTATGGCAATGCTTTTAGTTTTAATTAATAGTTAATATCAGTAATATTTAATCATTCTTCAAGTATCGCAATACTCTGCGGTATGCTAATATGTGCTGACTATAAAAATGTTTGTGGAGGCCCAGAAATACCCAGTGCTGCGAAGTCGTCTCTCTTAGATTGTCACAGGTACTTCACTGCTTCCATCTGAATTTGTATGAAACGTGCAGATCTCTGAGATGAACTAACAGAGAAAAACGCACATGACTTCTGGTTTTGCTGAAGTGATGCTCAGGAAAAACATTTATCTGGCTTCATTTTTCATTTTTTTTCTTCTTGTAAAGCCACTCAAAATCCTACACTTACAAGTCAGTGAACAATGTCATGTAATGAAAAGTATGTAATCCCATCAAGTAAAATTGAGATGTTTTATAAATTGTGATGGTTGGTTTATGAAGATGCCTACTGTTCCCCTGCCCCCCTTTTGATTTGGGCATGATTATACATTCTAGCTCTGAGTTTTAACCGGGAATTCGTGCTGATTCTTTTTCTTCAGCCATTAACACTGGTTAAGCCCCTCACACATGAGGCTTATTGAGGGCTTTGCCCTTCTAAATAAATGCTACAGTGCCTCTAGTTTTATTACAAGCTGTTTTTAATAATCAGGAAATGTGTGGAGACGACTTCTGTAGGAGCTAAGATGTACTTTTTATGGTACATGCAAGGAAGATGTGCCAGCAAGAGACACAGCGTTGCCTGTTCCTTTTTTATGTTGTATCTGTAGTAATTTAAATGTGGCCATACCCACATTTGAGTGAAAACTCTGAGCCTTTAAATGGTCTAGAGAATGGGATCTGGTTTATACAGAGTAAGAAAGGCTCTTTATTTCTCCTGGAACTAACAAAATAATGATTTAAATGCTGACAGTGCACTGACTTGGCAGGCAGATGGTACCAATATAGTATGCTGAAGAATAATTCAGTTGAAGCCTTGGACATTAACTATAGACTATTCTGTTAAGAAAAGACATGGTTGGCTGGTAGGATTCTCCTTCGTGTCTTAGCCTAGAGGCCAAAATGTGATTTTTGTGTGTGTGTGTTAGGAAATGACTATATGGCTTGAACAATTTGGGCCTGTATATACAGATTAGAAGCCAGTTACAAAATAGAAAAATGTGTTGGTTTTTTGTTTCTTCTTTTTTTTCCCCCCCTCTGTCTCACTACTTACCTTTGCATGTTCTACTTTCTTTCAAATTGATTAAGCCTGTAGTGTTGAAGGTCCTCAGCTGCTCTGTAGTACTAGGACCATAGGGCTTAATCCAGCAAGATGCTGAGCGCTCCGAACCCAGTGCAGTAAGGTGCCTGAGTGCGCACTTGCAGTGATGAGCGTGCCTGGCTGCAATGGGGATTTCCATCTAACTGCATTCTTTCTGGGTTTGAGGGAAAAACAGTGGAGCGCCTTCTAGGGATAAACTCTTATTAAGAATACCTTTCTTTAATTGTTACTGTTCATGTAGTTTTGGGGTTCTACCTATAGAAGTCATTGCTGTTTGATGTAGAGTGATGATGGTTCATCTAATGAATACTTGAAATGCTCTTATGCTGGGTTAATCCATTTCTCATTAGCCTTTTTTAAGTTTTTGTTTAAATTTTTTGAAGTTGGCACAGGTTTTTCAGTCATTTAATAGGATGCATAATAAGCTTGTAAGCCTTTGTTCCATAAAACTGAACAAATTTGATCAAAATAGCTTAAGTATTGAAAAAAATTGATGGTGTAAGTAGGTAGAGGTGCAATTACATAAGTCAGGTTCCTGCTTCTCCTGCTCTATGTGGTAATTGGATGAGCAGTATCCAAATGTGTAATGACTGCGTTTAGAAATTAATGACCAAGTCTCAGAGATCAACTCTTCATCTTCTCTTGGATTTAGGATTCCCAATGGGTCCTTATAGGAGAAGGAACATTTCCGTTTCCCCTGTGAGGGAATGCCGATAGACTTAGTCCCCAGTGCCTAGTACATGACTTCAAGAACGCACATAATCACAAACCGTCACCAGTAAGATGTCACAACTTCAGTGCTGTAAACAGTGAGAAGACAGGCGTGTTTAGTGTGGTGTAAACTGAGTACCTGGAGTACTCGGTGAGTACTCAGTACCTGGAGTACTCAGTTTAGACTGTGGTATCTGTGGTACCCGTAACACATCTGTGGGGTATTTTGTTTGAGGAAAAGTAAAAATTCGTGAAACATAAGAGGCAATAGCGTTGAGATTAGCAGTAAGGATAACTTTATGAATTCTTCTTAAGAATTGTCTTGGCCCTAATTCCAGAGTGGAATAAATGCATCCAAGGTTTTATGTTTAACTGCTGTAGGAAATAGCAAGGCATTTCTGATGGTATCAGAAATCCTGTGTTGTACAACTAACCTCAGCACCCCCAAAAAAGTCAATTCTAACCAATGTAAAGCAATTAAAGGTCCCCCCATCTTTCTTACAGAAAATCTAGTTCTAACTTTGTAAGAGGAAGAGCTAGTCCATAAGCCTGGACTTTTCCATTATACCATCTTGATTTTCTGTTAGTTTGCAGAGCACCACCTGCAACTTTCACAAGCCTGCAATTGCATTCTCCTAAACTATTGCAAAATAGCTGAATTTTCTCTGAATCGCTGCCTGATTTATGATTAAAATGGTATTGGGGAGAATTACTGTCCTTTTTGTAACTTTGAGGAAAAATTGGTCATTTGACCTTGTATTTACTGGAGACAATAGCCAGCTGGCTGCTTCTACCTTTCAGGCAAACCAGACATCTCGGGGCTTTGCTATACATTTTCCTGGAGGCACTGGCGCTTTCAGTTGTGCTTGATTTAGAATAACAGAAATATTTTGATTAAAAGGACCAGCCAAAGCTAACTTCAGTGTTTACCCTGAAGCACGATCCCTGCGAACACATTGGCTTTATTCACCCAACCATTACAGAACACGGTTTTAAAAAAAATTACTCTTACATTCACTGATTTCATTGTAAATGAAGGCCCACAGCCTTCCCTGTGGGCCTGCCATTACAAAGAAAGGTATAGATTGAAGAAGAGGGGGGAAACTTTTATGTCTAACTCAAACATGTCAAGTGTTCACTTCTTTGCCGAAGAAGAATAATGCATTTAATTAGACTATCATTGTGACAAATTAGTTGTGATGAGGCCGTCTATCTCAGGAGAGTGATGCTAATCTTTCTTGTAGTTTAAAGGCTATCCTGTGTTGGCATAAGATAGATAACTAATGTTTTTGGGGCCGTGGGAAAACAAGAAATTTTTCTTATTAACTGGCTACTTCAATTGTCTTATCTATGTATTTTCTTAAGTGAGGATGGTTTCGAGGCTATAACAATTTTAAAGGACTAGATCCCACTAATGCCTTAAGCACTGCAGGATTCAACTCGTAAGTGCTAACTCATTAAAACCTCTGTCCCTGGAGTGGAATCCTAAGCCTACATTTTACCTCTCCTGTACGGTCAGGAGAGATCGACCCACCTGAGGAAGCTGGTCCTGAAAGTTACTGACTGAAGGACCAAAGAGCTTGAAAAACCTGAAAGGAATCGCAGAGCAGTGTGGCAAATGCTTCGCAACTGCGATGCCTCCAGAGCCACTGAGTGCCGGTGGTGCTACTTTTGCTCTGCAAAACCAAAAATCCTCTAAGAAAAGGTACTGACATACTATCTCTGTATTCATCATGCCTGTTTCATTTCTGACTGTGGTTTGCACTGCATCGCCTCCAAAAATCAAGCCATGTAAAAAATAGCAGAATCTTCACAAATTTTTTATAATTATGTTTTCTACTACAGGGGTTGGCATAAAGAGAAACAGAGTATTATTCTGCTGCACTTGAAGAAAATTGTGAATGCTTGCTTTAATCTGACAGGAGTGGTCCTTAAGGATCTTGTGAAGTTCAGTAAAAATAAATACTGCTGCCGAGACTATTGCAGCTAATGCTGAATTGCTACAGTTCATAGTAAAAGGCAGAAGATCAAATAGGTCATTAGCCTCCGGTGAACCACAGACACACTCCTGACACATCACTGTTTCTTAAAGACAAATATTTTACCATTTCTAGTGCCCCATCTTAGATTTTTCTAAAGGTCAGCTGCACTCTTAATACCCCTGCCTCTACTATCTTGTTTCCTAAACTTTTGTCATTTTGTTAGTCTCTGGTCCATCCCTGTCTTCTGCTCCTCCTGAGACCTCACTGGAGGAGTGAAGTCAGGGTCTTCCATCTTTCACTACAGTTTGTTAGTGTTTCCAAAAAGAATTAGTAGTTTTGAGCCTCCATGTTATAGATATGATATTATATAACTTAAATTTTAGGCAGCTATACTAACCTCTCTCCCGTTACATTTATGTAGTTATCAAAAGATGTTGTGTCAGTTCGTTACTGTCCTGTGGTGCGCCTGCCTGTAGCGAGGTTTGCTGGGCAGGCAGCTGCGTAACAAGGAGATTGAAGCATGTGAAAGTTGGCACTGACTATTAAGTGCTGACCTAGGTAAAGCTGTTGATCCAAAGTGACCAAATATACTGGAAATAGACTGGGGGTGGGGAAATAGCTTGTTGCTAGCTCCTCAGAAAGCACGGGCACTCCACTCAGCAGTACCTGCGCTTGCTCTTCAAGGGGGACCGAATGGCATCCAGCCAGTGGGTGACTTTCATTTATTTGTTACGACCGCAAGATGCAAACGCCTCTGTGGTTCAGCTGGGGCACGTGAAGATGAGTATACTCTGCTGGAATGTTAATTAGCTCTTGTAAGTAGCTGAACTCTATTAAACTGACAACCACAGTGCAAAAAAGCATTAAAGGTCATGAGGGACTGTTGGACGTGTGGTAATTATTTCTACTGTTACATAGTGAAGTGTCAGCTGTACCTACAGAAAGCAGTGAGATCATGTTTCTAGAAAGAGCTGTTTCCCCTCTTCCTGAAGGCTTACCCTCAATAGCATTATAACAAAGAATCCGCAAGGACTTTCACCTGTTTACAAGCTGAAAAGATACTGAATTAACTCTCTTATGCCAACCAGTTAAAAACTATAGTCTTATAAAACTGAAGTTTATATTAATGAACAATTAATCAGATGAGCAGTCCTGTTGAATAAAGGCTTAAAGCAATAGACTTCACAGGGAAATCGTTACCTGTCGAGACAGTTGATATCACAGAAGGAATCTATTTATGTATTTTTAGTGCAATTGAAATAGACCCCAGGACACGGTGAAGATCAGAATGCTTATGTGAGCTGATCTCTATATAGCCACTTAAGTATCGTGTGATTTGTTCCTGTATCAAGTCGCAAATGCGGAGACTGAAGTGCAAGTCTTCCGCACTGTTGGCTCTTCCAGTGAGCTGCTGGGACAGACAAGCAATTGGAGCTGCCGTGTGCTTGCAGAATCACTGGTTAACCTCATCTGGGTTGTGCGTAATAGAAACAGTGTCATCTTGCTTCAACCTGTTTGGTAAATATAGCATTTGGTAAAATAAAAAAAAAGAGAGTGAGTGTGTATATGGAAATAATCAGTTTGAAACACCTTGTTATTCAGACTGAAGGATACCTGTTTTCTCCCAAAGATCAGGTCTGGAGGCTTGAGTAGCCCTGCTGGCTACCTCACACAATCCTGTCCTCACTCTAGCAGTAAATGAAGCATGTGTGCCTATGAGAACTTCAAACGGAGAAAATTCCATTTTCCAATGGTAGTTTCAGAAATCATGATGTGCCTATATGTAATACATTAAAAGGAATTTTGCTGTATCATTTCTCAGGATGTATTGTTTCCCCCAATACATGTTGGCATTTTGTATACTCACAAGCTGAGATCGTTTGCTGGAGCCAGTTTAGTTGATACTCCGAAATATGTAAACATTTGCTTAATGAGATGCGATTACTACAGTCCTATTTAAATGATTCAACTTTGGCAACAATTTTTATGCTGGGGTATATCTTGATATTAATCTAGCTATGTCTGAAGGCACACTTCAGTTTTTCTAGGAGAGACACTCATTATCTTAAAAAAGCCGCCTGTTTTCCCTCTGCCCTTCCCCTTTGCCAGATCTCTGGCCTTCCCACTACATCCAAGCGGGAAAAGGGAATGTTACGATGAAGCATGCTTTAAAGGAAAGACTGGGAAAAGAAGTGTGTACTCAGAGACTGATCTGTAACTTAAGATGTGTTGTATTAAAAAATAATTGAGAGACATCTGTCAAAAATTTTGACTTTAGAAAGGAACGTTGCCATCAAAGAGTAAAGAAATGAGAGCCACACTGGCAATGATGTCATGTGCATAGCAAGTGGGGAAACACAATGGAGTTTTGCAAAAACTAATAAAACAAGAACAACAAAAAAATCCACCCTAAAAAATAAAGACAACGTGCTTTGTGGATTTGCTCCAAAAAGGGAAGCAAAGTATACTTTGGCAGTTGCAAGCAAGAGCTCTTCTCCCTTTCTTCTGTGTACTACAAATGTGACACTTGGGTATTGTATTCGCTGACAACTGCCCTTATTCCTCCCTTATTCCCGTATTCCCTGATAAAGTATTGGTGCCATTTCTAGTTATGCTGGTTTATAGCTGAGCTCGTGGTATGGTCTACTTGATGCTCTCCAGGTGAGATAGCTATTTACCTGTCCTACCACAAAAGCCCAGCAGATGACGTGTTTTAGTGCCATGTATGTATGAAGTGCATCGTCGTGCTTCCCTGGGGGTTACCTATATTTGTGGGTAGACCCTGTGAATATCCCTAAATCCCTGGCCGTAATGTCCCGCTGCAGATGTGAACGACCGTTCAGGGGAGCTCTGCTTTCTCTTTGGTTTCTGCATGGTTCTTTCGGTGACACAGTTGGAGATTGCGTTTAACGATGATTTTTTTTCCCAGTAAACTGCAGTACTTGCCTTGAGAGAAGACAATAAAAACGTACGGAATTGTGATCCTAAATATTTAAAGTAGTTTCACGATGTCTTGTCTCTTTTTTTTTTTTCTATTTAAGCTGAATAATTGAAATTGCATATGAAACTAATCTTTGTCTTTTTGAGAGGAATTTTTGAGGACTCTCTTAAGCGTGACACTGGAAATGAATGCTCTGGGTGTCACAACAGCAAACAAATTATGGTATAGCTTGCTATGTTAAATTGTAAGCTGCTAAGCCTTCTCCCTTTGTTCTACAGTTTTAGAAGCCCAGTCTTTCAGGCTGTTAGCTGGGTGCACAGTAAATTTCAGTCAATTATTTCTGATAGGGCTGATTTTTGCACATTTACAACTAAATACTGCAGGAGATCCTCTCTGTATATAGAAAGTGATATGCATGGCTTTTTATACTAAGACAGAAGTATCATCCCTACTTAATAAAAGATGAAAACCATATGTATGTTCCTGTGCACAAAGGAATCATTTTAATACAGGGATAGAATTTGATATACGTGGACTAAAAGCGAAGTCGGGTCTTCTGCATGAGTTAAAAGTGTGTTCCCAGATGGAATTCCTGAATCTTCTCTGTCTGACCAATGACTTAGAATTGGGTTTTAATGCAAAATGACCTTATAGATTGTTTCATCGTGCAACATTACCAGGACTTTTGGGGTGACTAAATTTAATTAAAAAAAAAAAAAAAAATTGTTGTCTTCAAAATTGCAAGCTTTTCACAGAAGAATTCCATAGCCTGCAGCTCATCACTGAGAAGTCCTCTGGCTTTGTTACCCCTGACCCTTTCTGCCAATGGTCATGCAATACTTTACCATGATGTGGCAAGAGTAGGGAACCCGGGCACATTTTCTGTGCAGTCCCGAGTGATTTATTTTGGGAGTAGCACAACAGCTCTACTGAAAAATACTCTGTGTTGCCGACTTGAGTGTTTTGCATTAACTTCCGTGGGTTTTCGCAAGTGCTACTGGTCCTACCTTTAGCATACAATTCAAGCGGCTGAATTTTTTCAGTGGTATTGTTCTATAGCATGAATATTAACTGCTGCAAACGGCTATTTCCTCACGCGTGGTTGAAGCCCATACTGAGGGCATTTGTGTACCAGGAGAAACCACTGCAGATCAAATTATTGACGACCCAGAAGCTTCCCACTTAGCTCAGCTGGGCTTGTCTCTGCTGAAAATCCCAGTCAGTCAGTCTTGGTTTGCTGTTTCCATTTTAATCTTGTGAGCCCATAGAACCACTTCCCTGCAGCCAGGAGAGACGCCTCAGAAGAGCTTTTCTGATAGGTTATAAGCACTGCCATGATGCAACACCCGCCCTTATTTTTTTAAAAGCTCCTTGTATAAACCTAATGTACAAACAAGTATTGTATGTGGCATTAGTTTGTTAGAATTGCTGCCTCTACAGTGCTTAAGAGCTGTTGTAAGACTGAGGTTTAAAGTACTTTGTTTTGTGTGTGGTTGATGGATTCTGCAGAAAAATGGGGCTGTTGTTAGAGGAGCATTAGCTGTATTCAACTGTGAGTTACAATGTGGCAAAGCACTACTGCCAAAATTATACATTGGGAATTTTGAAGCAGAAAGTCAAAGGTTGGCCTCTACTGGGAATTCCTATAGGCGCTCGCTAAAGTGTGGGGTTATTTTGGCTGGTTTTGTTTTAATCTATTGACTGGGCATCTATTACTTTAGAGCCAAATTTGTGCTTTAGGAATACAATAGATGGATTTTTTTTTTTCCTGATTTCTGCTGCGTTTTTGCTATTGATCAAGGGAAACATGTTTTTATTAATATTTCTTGGTTTGACAACCTCTTTTTGTCAATATTTATTTGATGGAGATTTCCTGACCAATTCTGCTAACACACTAAGTTTCCCAACACTAATGTTAAAGTAGGCACTAGGTACTTATATTAAGCATTTCATAAACGAATAATCAAATATTGTCAGATCTGAGCTGTTAATTTAGATTTTTTTCTTCAACTTGCTATTCAGCCCTCTGTAGGCATGCACATGCTTTTCTGTTGGAGGGGAGGTGGGATTTGCATCATCCAGGAAGAAACCCACAATCCTGGGTACATCCTGAATATGTGCTGGACTAGAGGGAGATAGGGGAAAAGGTCAGAACAAAGCTTTTTTATACTTTGTATACAAGTTAGATTCAAGGAAGACCATTGGTCTTACTCCGCTCTGTTGTGATTTTGTGCTTTAAATGTATTACTTAATCATATAAGGACGGATGAAACCCCAAACTAGTGAGAGACCTTACTTGGCTTTTTCAGAGTGAATTCTGCTTTTTAGTTTTACCTCAACGGTCCCTTTTTTCCCTTTTATTCCCTCTTCCTCTACTTATTACCGGGCAGTCTTTTCCTTTTCCTGTAAGGACGGATGAAACCCCAAACTAGTGAGAGACCTTACTTGGCTTTTTCAGAGTGAATTCTGCTTTTTAGTTTTACCTCAATGCCCCTTTTTTTCCTTATTTTCCCTTTTCCTCTACTTATTACTGGGCAGTCCTTTTCCTGGGTCTTCCGTGCACTGACCTTTCTCCCTGGCAAAGTGGGCTTTTTACCTTCCCTAACAAGTCTAGGAGGTTTGTCGGAGGAGGAGGTACGGTGAACTGAGTTATTTGTTCTAACATCTCCAGCCATTTAAAGGTTAATCAGTACAAAAAAAAAAAAGGGGCCAGAGTTGCAGTAAGGATGAATGCACACAAGAGATGATGAAGGGACTTAAAAAGACTAGTGGTACTGCTGTTTTATATAAAAATGTTGTCAGATTTTAAGATTATGCTGGGGCATTTCGGAATCCAGGGCATGGTAATTCTTAACAAATGGTGGATTTGAAAAAGTAGATCATCTAGAGAAAAAAATTATTGTACCTTCCTTAACCTGCAGCAGGTTGGGGTATGGCAGAGTTGTCATCAAAAAGTTTAGTTTATTTGTTAGAAGGTTGATTAGAGTTTGTTGCAAGATTGTTTGGCTTAATGCAGAAGGAAATGCATAGGAAGCGTTTCAATAAACCTGGTTAAAACTGTCATTGTGCTTCTGTGCTAGTAGATGAAACAATTTTTACTTTTTGCCTTTCTTTTGTTCTCCCTTTTTAATTAATGTTAATATTGTGGATCTCAAGTAAGTGACCTTATCAAACAATGTGCTTTTCATCAGTTGCTTTCATCTGGTCTGGAAGACTTAATTTAAATAAATAGAAGTTATTTTTGCATTGATTTTAATTTTCCAGAATAATTTCCTTTTTCCCAATTAACCTCAGTGTGACGTCGTCCTCTTTACAATGTTTGATATAATCACAACAGACAGGTAAATCTCCTTTCTTTTCTTTAACTTTATGTGTTGTTTTGCCAAGTAGATTATCGCAAATCAAGTTAGACTGGCTTTCAGCCTTCTCAATGGACTATTGTATAGTCTATGCTGTACTTGTATCTCGTGTCTTGGTTGTGTGTTTGCATGCAGACTCAGCTTCTAAACTTTTAACTCACCTTTAAACAAAACAAAAAAAAGAGTCCAAGGATTGGACTGTCACCTTCCAGAAACACTGGGCCAGTGATAAAATTTGGTCTTTCCAGCATGCTAAAAAAGTCATCCCTAGGATTCAAATCCTGAGGAAGACTGTCAGATAAATGTGTCCTGTGGATAATCATTTCAGAAGCTAAATAAATGAAGTGTATCGCCAATATCGGTCTTCTTTGCTTGTAGTTTGAAACAGCCCAAATTCCCAGCTTCTACCAGAGAGTGCTTCCAAAGCTGCTTTTGTTCTTTTCCTACTAATTTTTTTTTTGACAAAGTTTGCCTTTTTCTACCTATCAGAAATACAACTTAGAAATGCAAAAGTTATCCACATACAAGAACTTCTCTTCTTAGAAGGCAGAAGAAGAGGACAAACAGCTCATCATTCATTCTTGCCCCACTGACAGGTCACTGGTGTGAGCTGAGAATGCTAGGGATTGCTAGTCCCTTACGTTTTCCAGATTATCCTCTGGAATAGGCATACATCTGTACATCGTTAGTAAAATACTCAGAGAATATGTTATTAAATAGTCAGCAGAAGGAATCAGAAGAAGGAGAATTTTATTTTTCTAGAAAATTCTCTTAATTATTTAATAAAGCTACCGGAATACAGTAGCAGTGCAGACTTTTTTTCTCTCTTGTCTTTCACAACAGATAATGAGTTGTCTAGTGGGAATACGGCAGCGAGAGATTTTTTGGTTGTGCTCAATGCAAGGGAAGCTCGCTTGTGTGATTGCATGAGTGAAATGGGAAGCAAACTGAAAGCATTTTGGTATGACTGTGTAGCCCAGACCTTAATTTATGTTTAATTTCTGATCTACCGGTGAATTTACTGAAAGGTCGGTCAGTGATGAAAATATTGAGGTTGATTTTATTATGGCAATTAATTTTCTTCATTAACCTGTACATTGCCAAGATAGAATTGTGTATATTTTTACACATTTGTAATTGTGTTTATTTTTATGGTGATCTTACTATTGCATCAGTGGAATTAGATGGCATGAAAATGACTATGAGGTGCTTTGTCATTTTTCTGCTTTATCTATGTGTACTTTAAACCTAGCATTAATTTTATCCCTAATGAGCAAAGAAGCTACACAAAATTAAAAGCCACCGTTAAATTCAAAGGAACAAAACACCCCTATTTGAAGGGAGTGGTTTGCTGCATTGGGGCCATTGGCTTTAGGCCAAATGGGTGGTTATACAAGCGTGAAACAACCGGGCAGATTGGAATCTCTGCTGGTCCTTATTGACAGGTAGAAGACATGGTGGTTCTTGCTCCCACGTCTGCTCATGCGGTGGTTGGGGAACATGTGGGTGGGAGCCCTGGCACCTTCTCTGCTATTATTCATGCTGCTGTTAGGTGCAACAGCAACATTTCCTTTTTTTTTTTTTTAATTTTAATTAAACATATTTCATTTAAACCAATGGCACTGAGCAAACCAGAGAATACCTTTTTTTGGGTATGAGCTGTGGCTTGACAGAATGCTGGATCAGCATGCGTACACAAAAATTAGACAAAGTACTTCAGGCTTTTCTTCCCCCTTTTTATAAGGTAAGATACTATCAAGACCTCATTTGAGCTGAAGGATGGTGTTTTAATGGAGTAAAAATTAGTCTGTCAGCCATATTCAAAGACAAATCTTTACTCTGAACAAATTAAATTGTCTGGGTTTATTATTATTTTTGCACTGTAATTTCAGAAGTGAAGTTAGGTTTTACAGTCTCATGTTCTAGAACAGTTTATACAGCTGCTGTGTCCAGCTGTCAGCAGGCTTGGTAACAGAATTTTGAGATTATTTATCTGCTTTGCTTAAATACTGCAAATTGGAAAATGTTAATGTTTCAGTGAAATCTCGTCTTTTCATTCTTTCCTCTTTGTCCTCTAGATATTCATTTTATCTACCTTATCCTCTCACATTTGGTAAATTATAGTTTCTTGGCGTAGAAGTAGTATCTTCGTGCTTCTAATGTATGCCGCCTAACGCTCGGCAGCCGCCTTTCCGACTCCCAGGCTTATCAGCCCTTGTCATCAGATGCTGCAAGCCCCCATTTAATGGCCATTCTCTCAGCTGTGATGATCCATCTATGGGAAGTCCACATCTTGCAATAAAGCTTACCCAGTGACTGGGAGATAGATTACATTCACGCTCAATAAGAAGTGCTTGCAGGCACCTGCTTTTGAAGCCTCAGTGCAGAATTGAGAACCAAATAGCGTGGAACAAACATTTAGCACAAGGTCTGCGTTGGTTCTATAAATTTAGTGGCTTACCCTCCATTTAATTATTTTGTTCTCCTTTGTAGGGAAGTGTGTTAACTTTCTTCAAAGTTAATATTCTCTATTCTGTTGATAAATACCTTAACTGCACTTTGCCTATTTTTTCGTCTTAAAGAACACATCCTAGTCTTGCCGTGTCTGTAGCCTTTCCCATTAGCTACATTTAGGATTCACCGCAAATGTGTACGTAGCAAGAAAGAAGCCTCAGTGAAGATGAAGGCTCAACCCAATCTTCCCTTAGTTACAGATTTATTTAGACAGACATCTTGAGAAATCTGAAGAGCAGGTATTTTGTCATACTGGAGACACCACCATTTCTTATGCCTCATTCTGGTTTATTTCCTTATCACAGTAAAATTATGTTCATACTGGGATGGAGGTATATGGGAGAAAAATTTGCTTTCTAATTAAATGAATTACAGGTAATGTGTGTTCATTTTTAAGTAACTTATTTAAAAAAAAATTAATTGTTTATTTACTTTCTCCTCTTACAATCTTTGTGGCTTGGCAAGTCAGTGTGATTTGAACGTTTGAATAAACCTTCCTCCATTTCCTCCTAGGTTTCTGGGCATGTACTTCAGTCATATTATGTGACTTGACATGTATATAAATCCCACTCAAATCAAATAGAAATTAAACGTTGATAAGGTTATGGCATAGCTTAATAAATGTAATTCCTGATATTTCAGGTAAATGGTGAGTAAAGGAACACACAACTTCATGCAAGGAAGGATTTTTCTGGCAAAATGTGTTTAAACTTAGTGAGGATTTTTCTGTGCTCGTATTAAGCTGCTGGAATCGCTTAGCAGATGCTCTTGAGCCTGTTTTTTCTCCAACTATATTTGTTTTATTGTTTGGGATTTTTAGATCTTCTATTTAGCTGAGTTTCCCTGTTGTTGGAGCAAGGAGTCAGGAAGCAGCACTCCGTGAGCACGCCTGGCACTGCAGGAGCAGCATTGCTCTCGGGAGACCTGGCAAACCTCCTGCCACCGCTCCCCTGGCACACAGAGGAGGTGCTGGTGTGCCAGGGGGAAAAGAGGCTGAGTACTGATGATGAGATGGGAAAGCTGGGGTCTTGTTGAACATCCCATAATGCCTGTGGAGCTAATAAGCTGTTATACAAGAGCATTTCTTCACCTAAACTTTATTACATTACGTGCAATTATGTCTAGGTAACATGCAAAAATAAGACATCAGAGTTCTGTGCTACAGAATAACAATACCCAGAGTTGTAATCGCATGCACAGTTTCTCAAGGGCATGAAGTAAAATTTGATAATATGGTTTTGTGATTATTTCTTAGTTTGGCATTTGCAATACCTGTAAAAACCCTGCACACATATATTTAATGCATTAACTTGCTAAAGTTTGGAGTTTGGACTGAGTTTTCACATTTAAAAGTCAAACATTTGAGAGTTTTATACTATGAATTTTATTTGACAGGGGTTTTTTGTGTTTACATGTGTAGTATCATTGGAAGTGTTTCTATCTTCACCTGTGTGTCCCTGAAGGTAAAGGCTAGATACTTTGCTTACGCTGTTCTCATTACTGGGTACATTTGCATCGAAACAAGATAATTACAATACCTTCTGCTTACAGTAGATTCCCCATGTACTTTTAATTAGATACAGCCTCCTTGATTTCATTTGAACAATTATGTAGCTTGCTATGCAATGTTAAATAGTTTGTGTTTCACCCCAGAAGTGTGTGAAGTGATTCCCAAACATGATGGGATCATAAAATCGCTTTGCTGCTATGAAATTGCAGATGGTGAAAGGCAATCCAGAAATGCTGTGACCAGGGATGTATGGCAGAGGAGGTGGGTACTCCCAGGAGAGGGAGGGAGACTTGGAGCTAGAGGAGAGCAGCGACAGGATTCCTCTATTGCAAATCTTTCTCTCCTGCCCTCCCTGCCTCTGCCCCCCACCCGTGGGGCAGTGAGAGGAGCTTCCCAGGTAATTGCAGAGTATCGTTTGCAGATCTCAAAGGAGGCTAATAACCACAAGCTCAAGCAGCATTATCAGTGGGAAGAGGAAGAAACGTCTTTTTTATGCTGTGTGCCAGTAGATCTGTGGGATTCTACATGTCTGCAGGTTCTGTTGATGTGTTGCAGAAGGACAGAGATAGTGCGTTGTGCCACTCTGCTGTTGCTTTGTCCGGCTCTAGCCGCTGCGGCTTTGCTCCCATTCCTTTCTTCGCTATGGGGAGCTTAGAATTAGCTTGTTAAATGCTCTCAGTGCGTTAAACAGGGCACTCTGCAACCGCTTTTGAAATGCTCACCGGATTGGCAAAGCCTTTGGGGTTTTTTGCCCCCATTCTTTCTGAGCATTTTCCCTGCATCTTGCCTATCTCAAGTGTCACTCTGCATTTTCCCCACTGGATTTGTGGCTACTTTAGTGTGTGTTTCACTTCTTAACCGCTGCGGGTTTGGGGTTGTCTCTTTTTTTTTTAGCTTCTTTCTTTCGGCAGTCAGTTACCAGTAGTATGCATCAGGAAAGAAGCTTGGTCCAGACCAAATGATTTTAACGCAATAACCAATTTCTGTGCATGTTTAAAGACTTAGCTTGATGCTAAGGTGGTCAAGTGATGGCTCAAATCTCTAGTGTCTTTTGCCCGTTCCTTTTTCTTTGATGCAGCTTCCATCTCTCTTGAAAGCGTAACCATTTTAAATATACAGGTCATGTTGTGATCACAGCTTGCGTTTGTATGTTTTGTCAAAGAAAAAGAAGGTGAATAAAGGATTTGTTTCTTGCACACTCTACTTAACAGTGTTCAGAACAATTGAACAGACGTGTCGCCTGTAAGCCTAAGGGGAGCTGAAAAAATAGTTGTGAGCAGCATCCAGCCTGCTTAATGTAAATGCCTTTCCAGGATGGGCACGCAAGTTTAAAATGAGTTTCTGATATTCCGTTTGAGGGCAAGCTCGGTGGCGCAATGCTGTTTCACCAGGCGTCCCCCAGCAGCCCTGCTCCTCTCCTGTGCCCAGCGCGGTGCTGGGCAGCCCACCCCTCAGGGTGCTGCCGCTTGAAAAGGGTTGGGAGGCCATCAGAAACAGGGAGTTTTCCCATTTTAGTACAGGATAGTCTTCTGAAAGAAGCTTTAATTAGAGCTAAAGGAGCTAAGCCTGCATCCGAATCCAGACATTTGTTTTCTTTGTAGCCAGTCTTGGCCATCTCAGCAGAAAGTTCACAAAGATTATTCTGCTTTTGTTCCCGAACAAGCTTGTATTATTTTTCATCAGATCCTAAAAAGCAACCTTCGAATCCAGTGACTTTGTACTGTTACCTCACTGCGTAGTTCTAACAGCTTTTTCATGCATTTTGATGTTTGGGTTTTTAATTTTTAAACCCGGTTCTCTATTACTGATGAAAAGTCAACATCAAAGATAGTAATTTGGAGGCAGGTCTTCTCCTTGTCTAAAAAAGAAACAGAAATATTCTAGCTATCTGATTTCCAAGGGAATGCTTAATTTTATTATGCCAAATGCAGGTGCTACATACTAAATGATGAAACTTAACTAGCAACAGTCACTCAAGAGTTAGAAGGCCACAGTATAATGTAAAATTAAAATAGGAATGTGTGGTTTATGCATATGGAAGAGGATAATAAAAATTCTTGATTTTTGTATTGCCATTTGCATAGTTCAGAAAAAGAACGTCCCTCGTGTGTAGTTGACTGGAAGGTCAGAAGGTTTCTGGTTTTAATGAATTGAAAATCCCTTTGTTATGACAAATCCTACTTTCTTGAGCAAGTGTATTTTTATTTTGCCCTTGCTACAGTCATTCACGTTTAGTATGAAATGACGCATACTCTTTCAATAGACAGTGCCACAATGTGGTTGAGCTTTGCGTCCTTCTCTGTTGTGCTCTGTCCCTAGGCATGGCACCCCTACCTAACCTGTCCTAGGGACACCAGTGGCAGTATGGTGTTAGCTCCGATAAAAGCACTTGCCAGCTCTCTGCGTCTGAATATTGTACCTGTTTTACTGTGATGATGCTGTCTCCCAGGCCTTCCCCTCGGCTGGCTCTGGGAAGCGTGGTGAGCGGTTCTGCAGTCTGTGCCTGGCCGCGTGCCTTGGCAGCTGTACAGAGCGGTGTCCCCCTCGCCAGGCGCAAGGAGCGCGTGGAGTATTCCGGAGGGCTCGGGTGCCCTGAGATCTTTCACCGCACAGCTTTTGCAAGGGAATGTCAAAGCGTTGTTTCTTGGGCTGTATCTTATGCTGAGCTTTTTCTGTGATTTCTGTGCTTTTGCACCCAGCATGAACAAGCAAATCCTTAGTTTCGTCGCACCTGTTATTGCTGTCTGTGCTGCGTGGTGAGCATAGTCATTCATGCTACCTCAGGCTCTGAGCACTAGATACTTCTCCGTCATCATATGTGTTAATTAGAAAACCTCATTTCTGTGCCAGTAATACAAATACTCCAAAGCAGACTGTAAATGCCCCCTCGATTCCCCCTTTTCAAGAGATAGTGTCGTCTTCTATTTCATCTCATTTGCACAACTCTCAATTGACATTGAGGTTTGAGTGCTAAAGACATCTACTAAATTGCCAGCTTAATCATTTCAGAAGACAGGGCAAACTCTAGAGCTTTTCTCAGTGCTTCATTTGTCAGTTACCAGACAGGGTGCCCTGTCTTACCCGGTTCAACACTCTGCCAGAAGGTGGGCAACTGAGGGAAAGAGGCTGGCAAGAGAAGGGACAGGTGAGTGTCAGAAGTTACCTGCGTTATTAAGGTGGAGTGAGTGTTCTCAATTAAGAATAAATGGTGGAACAGAGATTGTGTTTCATTATCTGTCAGTACAGTGAGTGCTTCTGATGATTTTGTGTGTAGGAGGGAGGCTGTTTAAGCTAGAAAGGGTGCACCAAGCTTGTGAAATTAAAGAAAAAAGAGGCAGAATCAGAAACAGCTTTCCAAGGAAGGAGCTCTGTGGAAGGTGAGGAGGAGGCTGTTTCTTTCAGTACTGCAACAACTACGGCCAGTATGGAGTCCAATTGTTAAATGTTATCTAGACTTGGCTTATTTCACTTTTTTCTTATTTGTTTCCAGGTTTTATAATTTTAAAATCACTTATGTACTTGGTGAGAACAAACTCAGGTTTGGGAGGGGTTTTTTACTTCAGACTTGACTGTTGGTAAGATTGATTTCTGAGAACTCTAGCAAGCTCAGCACACGTTCCTTTTCAAGATAAACTAGTTCTGTGGATGTACTTGCAGGGTGTTTGCAACCAGGAAAAGTCAGGAGTCTCCAAAGGTAGAAGACACCAGCAGTGAGGTTGTTGTGCAGGATATTGAGGGGGGTATTCACTGACCACGAGCCCTGTCATGAGGGAGGAGGGATAAGTAGGCACCCACAGCCACAGCTAGTCAATGTTGTCCCCCAAACCCATATTTTAACAAACTGAGTAGAGAATAATATTTATTTATTACTTTAGTAGAAGTATGATGATAGAAACTAATACTATTTAGTTTCGTGTGAACTGCTCTGTGGCTCTCTTAAATATTGTACCTTAAGAGTTTCAAGCAGAAGAATGATTTTTCCCTGAGGTTGTTAAATGATATAGCAGATTTACATTTGCTTATGTAGCTTCTGTTATGCTTCATGAACACTTCATGAATGCTTTGAATGCTGAAAATGTCTCGGTCAACTTAGAGAAAGCTGAAAACACAAAACACAGTCTCTAGTGAGCTCTGTTGGTTTTTTCCTTTTTTTTTTGTTAATTAATTTTTTTCCTCCCTTGTAAGGTTTTGTTTCAGATTGTTTCCTTACCTGAAATAAAACTGTCACAGTTCTCAATCTTGCAGCTGTTTTTGATCAATCTAAACATGCCGAAATACAGGACCAAAATGCTTTAGACATGTTTTGATAATTCTGGTTTTGTTAAAATTTGTTCTAATTGAAGCCTACAGAAATCTACAGAGTATATTTCTAAGTCATGGTTGTCTTTTCAGCAGCAGTTGTCCTTGCTGTTATTTCCAGCAGCAGTTTTCGTTTGCTTGGGTACATGGAGAATCTGTGTGCGCTGAGGACTAACCGTGCACTTGATAACACTACGAGATGGCGTTTCAGGGTTGCTAGTGGGAGTCATCTGTCTGGAGAACAGGTCTGGGACCTCCACGCAGGGCATTCACGAGCTGAGCGCTCTGGTTGAGCTCGGAGCTGCAGCCCTGGCACCCAGCTGCACCCTCTTGTAACTCCGGGACAAACTGGACTTTGATATGTACAACTCGCGCCTTAAATCCCACAGCTCCTGCCGCGAGAACTAAAGACTTCCCAAGTAGAGTGACTAGTTTTCAGAGCTGATGAAGTATGCCGTTAGTGGTTTTCTATGAGTCAGATTTTATCTATTTCTTTGGAGACTTTGATGAATGTGATATTTATTACAGTATCCATATTATGTAAATAAGTACAGATTTTTCTCTTGTTATGGCTGTACAATGCAAATGTAATTATCTTTGAGGAGGTGCAGAATATGGAATCTGTTAAAGTACAGAGTTCCCTACACCTTGAAGAACAGTGGCAAAGTTTAAGTGCTGGCTCAGGTTATTAATTAAATCTTGATTTAGATGCAGATAAAAATAGGGCTATTAAATGCATGCTCTTTAATGAGGTGTTCCTTTTAAAGTAATGCAAATTACATAAATTAGTATACTAAATATTGTATGCTTGTACTACAAAAATAGCGAAGTTTATATTTAACATACCTTAATGTTAATACGTCAAGTAAGTTGTTTAACATCGCTAAACCCTAAGCATGTTGTTGTACTTAGAAGCCACCTGAGTACGTGAACAAAACAATCGACAGATGCCTTGTTCTGTGGAACAGAGAGAAGTATCCTTTCTATCTTCTGAGCTGTTCAGTTCACAGCCATTTGCAAACTGTATGAATTTTTAAGGTCTTTCACAATGTTTTTAATATTTTATTCTACTGATTTACTGTTTGCAATTAAATCACCCTTGTATTACAGTATCACCTATGTCAAAATATTGCCACATTAATTTTGTTGTGAAAAACATGGGCTAAAGGCTAAAACATTAATTCTAAACCAGAGTGAGCATGTTATTTAGTTTATTTAGTAGTGTGTTTATGTGATACAGAGAAAATTGCTTTCATTATTTTACTATTACATTAATTTGTGGACTTGCACTTAGTTACACACTTATAATTGATACATATGCTATACCATTATTTTCTCTTGTACTAGATACAGCACTTTTTTACTGGGCTTTCAAAGTCCTTTCTGGCTTCTATTTGTATATCCGCATAACTATTACTTCTGAGAGTTTTCATATCAGTAACAAATACCTTATTGACCAGCGTCAAATAAACATTTGACTCCTGTAAATAATTTAGGACATTTCAAGGTAGCTCCATTAGTGAAGCAGGTTTGTGTTTTTTTTGGTAACACCTTGCCTATCTGCTGAGAAACTGTTTTTAGCACTTGTTTGATCATAATCAGTATCCTTTCAGGAGCTGAATTAGTGTTCCTCTTATAAACCACTTCAGTCGTATCAGTTTCTGTATTTTCACAACCAATTTATGTCTCTTCTTTTCCCTGTCTTAAAATACCAAATTTTTAATGATAAAAATGGCTCTGTCCTGGTGAGATACTGATAATGAAGATTAATTACAGTTAAGGAAGGAAAAGACTTTTTGCACTTTAGTGACTGGAATGTCATAAAGACATTTATACATACTTTATGTGTATTATCAGAATGTTAAAGTTGAAACAGGATATAATGCACCAAGAAGAATCTAGTGAAGTGTCATATAGCTGCCTCCCTCGTGCCCTCTATTCCTTGATTTCAAGGGTCCCAGAGATACGCAAAGCCTCATGCGCACGCAGCAATACTAGACAGGAGTAAAATAGCTCACTTACGCTGTATTCGGTGTCTCTGCATCAGTATGTGGCTAGGCTGTGCTTCTAATGTTGAATATGCAAGGATGATTGTTCAGTACTTTAAGGCACATGAGCAGGAAGGTTAAAATCTGTTTATATATTGGAACCATATATAACTCCTTATGCTTTAGTAGGATATGATATAACTAAAGTTACTATCTTTTCTTCCCCCCCAAACTGGAGTCTTTGCTTGTCTTACTAGTGAACGAGTGACAAATAAAATGCCTGGCTTCCTTTCAAGCCACATAGAGGACAGAGATAGCAGCACAGCATGGAAATGGATACTCCAGTGAGGGTTGGATCCTGTTGTGGGCACTGGAGAAAAGCTTGATCAACAATACTGAAACCAGAAAAAAATTTACTTGTTTTCATAACATCACTATTAAGTCATGTAGTCATAATACGTGTGTGAAAATGGAGAACTTTTCGATTGCGTGAAAAATATCCTTCTCCAGGGAAAATGATTCCTAAATACCCTCCTGTTGAAAACATTTCATAGATTCATTATGCTGTTCAAAGTTGGGAACAAGATAGTGGAATAAGCCTCTTCCATGTTAAATTAACTGCGTATCTAAATTAGGGCGCATTGGGTCCACTGAAAAAATCTGTTTTCTTCTCAATTTGAAGCCGTCTGATCAAATTGTGTTTGGAAATGGCTTAAAATGCGAAGTGAGTTCAGTAAAGAAGTGCAATGAAGTGTAAAGTAACAGTAGAGAGATTAACACCCCCCCCTATTTTAGAAACAGGGTTTAGAAAGCAAAAGTTCTTGTTAATAGTTATATAGTTCAGCCGTTGGTTCAGGAGACTCTGAAGTAAGTTAACCATTTTCATGCTGTGTTCTCTTACATGCTGTGGAAACACAGCTAAACTAAACTCTCTGGTCATTGTAGCTGCCGCTGGTGTTTTAGGGTGAATATTTGCTGGGAAGGTCCTGGTAACCTGTGTAATAGTCTGATGAAGTTTGTGAGTGATTTATTAAAAACTGGTTGTTTGTGTTTGGTTTTTTTTTTTTCTGTAACCAGAAAGACAGTGATATCCTTATGGGAGCCTATGAGAGGTATCATGTTGGCCTTGTTTGGGGTACACCTTAGCAGCACCAACCCATAAAAAATTTGTTTTGAAAGTACTCACAAGTGGCAGCTAGATGACGTTCTTATGATAAAATTCCATAGGGAGCATTTCATTGAAAATAAATTGAATATGTATTTCTCAAATAGCGCAACTTAAATTTAATTCACCTAGATACCTGTAGCTACGTGCTAACATAGAGAAGAACCTAAAACTTGTATTGTTAAAATAAATCTCTTTTCATGGGGAAACAAAGGCATGAAATACACTTTTTTTTTCATTTATTTTCCTCTGATTTTTGTAGCTTCAAAAATGCAAATGAAATCGTTAGATTACCAGTTGTTACAGAAGGAAAAGTATGGGCAGTGGCAGTGAGTTAGTAAATCTCTGTGTGTTTAATAGCTGCTTGAATGTGGGAAGCTTGTAATCTTATGTGTAGAGCTCAGTGGGTGTTTACTCTTTCTGTAGTTTACGTTCAACACCATGAAGTTTTAAGGGTGAGCATTTGATTTCTGAAAATAACTGGATGAATTTTATTCATATTTGAAGGCTGAATTGGGCGCTAACACCCCCAACTCCGTACCAATTTAGAAATGTTCTCTCAACACATCTGATGTTAGGCGTCTAACTTGTATTTCAGATTATCGGTACGAAATCCTAACTTATGGCCATCCTAGCACCACTTATTTTTTGTTATCCAATTTTGCACTTGGACTGCAAGAGAGACATCTTAAGACACATGCTTTTTGACACATTGACTGGCAGCGTGTACTCTGTACAATCACATGTTCGTGTGTGCCGCTGCCGTGTTACAACATCACAGAATGTTATTTGATAGGACCTATCTCTATACATGTCTTCATTGCTTTTAAGAGACTTGCACCATGGCTCAGATCGTGGTCCTGGTCTTCCAGTTAACTGTCGTTACTGCTAATGGCACCTAAGCCTTATGAATCAAAGGGATAACCACTAATGTGCTCAGCCACTTTGCCTTTCTGAACAGACACAACGTGAAAGTTGTGTTTAAAACTTTCCCTTGAAGCTGGAACCATTATGTATGGGATGTTACATGTGTTCAAACTAATAGAAAGACGTTTTTGTGCATAAGACAGTCTCTGTTCATGTTTTTTTTTCCCAATACATGTTTATGCTATAGCTATGCAAAACCCTACATCTCTGCTTGGGATTGTTCTGCCCGGAGACGACAAGTCTCTGGTGAGGCCTTTCAGCACTTAAAGGTGGTCTACAGTAAAGGTGGGGACAAACAAACTTTTTAGCAACACCTGTTGCGACAGGACAAAGAGTAATTTCTTTAAACTAAAAGAGGGTAGATTCAGACTAGATCTCAGGAAGAAATGTTTCACTGTGAGGGTGGTGAGGCACTGGCACAGGTTGCCCAGGGAAGCTGTGGAAGCCCCATCCCTGGAGGTGTTCGAGGCCGGGTTGGATGGGGCTCTGGGCAGCCTGGTCCAGTTGAAGATGTCCCTGCCCATGGCAGGGGAGGTTGGCCTTATATGACCTTTAAAGATCCCTTCCAACGCAAACTATTCTATGATTCCTATTTATAGGATGGTAATTTGATGCAGAGCCTGATAACGAAAAAGAAATAAATCCTGATCAACATGAATAACTCTATTGAGCTTGATCGTTCTGGTTTGACAGCAGAAAATGCTTCAGTGTGTGCCCACAAAGAGGAGAGCAAAAATTCAGGAAGATAGAAACAGGTTTCCCCAGAACTGTGTGTATCTTGTAAAGGTGGGCTGCTAGAGTTAATTACTTAGCGCTTTTTTTGCACTGAGTAAAATTTTATTCATAAAGTAGGCGCTGCAAAGTTAGAGGAGTTTGCAGAACTTAGCATAGTAATAGGGTGTGTTCGTTTTGCTAATGTTTCCGCTCATTGCAGTAGGAGCTTCATTTCTGGAAACATAAAATACTTTTTCTTTGTGATTTATAGGAAGATGCTTAAAGTAATTCAGTTTGATAAGTAGGTCTTTCAGAAATGATTAAATGCTTCCTGTTCTCTAAAGAAGAAATAGATACATGCTTTAGGTTATTATATACAGTCTGGCAAATTGCTTCATAATGCTTTCTGTCTTATTTCTATCCCCTGCTCTGAAAAGCAAGAACCCAACAGCTCCTCAGACATCAGCATAAATGATGAACAAACTTGAAAAGGAACTTCAGTAAAGGGGGGAAGCCTTTAAGAATCAGAGTATCTTCTTGGCCAGGCACCATTGCCTTTAACGTCTCTGTTAAGAGGAATTCATACCTGACAAAAGAGGCAATTAGTTTGCTGAATGACAACAAGAAATGTCACCACTGGTAGTAAACTGATGACTCTATTCGTTATTCTGTTGGCAGGTCTTATTATTATGAACATTAAAGTAATCAGTTCCCTGTCATTTAAAATCCGTACCTACCTCTTCCTCTCCTGAAATACCCTGATTTCAGTTGCACACTGTATTATTTATGTACTGTTTTTACTAATCCTTGCCGGCCTGAAGTATTACAATAATCTTGCAATCTAGGTAGAAATATGACCCATAATAAGCACGAGGAAGAGGTGACAATGATAGCATATAATCATTGCTGAAGTACTGTTTATAGCCTTGTAATGACGTAGGGGTCCTCCACTGATTTAAAGAAGAAAACAAAGAGGAGATAATTCAAGTACACCATTTTACTAAAAAAATTATTTTCTACTGAAATGGAAGTGAGGCAGACTTTTTTTTTCTTCAACTGTCTACAACAGTTCAGACCCTGCTTGGTGTCCCGGCACAGTCTTTTCATAAATGCCATCCTGGAAACATGCTATTTACCAGATGTACCCAACCTGAAACTGGTTTTACTCCTTGTTCTGCTTTCCTCTCTCTGGTATTGCTTAACTAAAAACAGGAATTACAAACCAGCAATTGATTATTTTAACTGATCTTAAATTAAAAAAACTGTTGACTGTAAATTCAGAGATAATAGAATAAAATAATCTGTCTCTCAAAAGTTTGTACAGCCTTATTGAACACTTGGAAAATGATCCCAAATTTGTCAGCTGAACGCAGAAGATGTGTCTGCATTTTAGTTCAGATAAAGTGATCTCTGCTTTGTGTGCCTCACTTCATTTTGTGAAATGGTTTAGGAGTATGCTAACTGGATTTGGTTTTGGGTAAAATACAGTGAATTATGCATTTCAGCAGGACAGCTTATGTGCTTCAGTGAACATTGGTTGTTAACAATGGGGCCGGACTGAAGCTAGACTGAGACACAGGGCAAACCGCCCGTGCTGCTCACCAGCCATTCGCTACGCTCCAGTCGCAGACCATTTCACAGACTCCGGTCTCTTCTGCGATTTTAGCTTTTTTCTCCATGCTGAAATTGTGGTTTAAGCTTTGTCTCTTCCAATTACTAATTGGAAATACTGTGCTCAATTCAAATTTAGCAGAGTGAGTGATTAGAATGAGCTGGTTTACCTTTTCTTGATCTTCCGCTATGGATGTTGTGCAATGTCTGCCCTTGGCCATTGCGTTGGGTCAGATCAATGGTTACCTCCTCTAATGCTTACTGAAGTCCAGGCAGTTACTCTCACTGTTATCAGGTTAAGGCTGTGCCATACTTGTTGGAGTTTTTTTTAAGTAGGTTTAGGGAAGATTGTAAAAATAAACCAGCAAATAACCTAGGAGAATCCTATAAAGAAAAAGAGGTAAGGATTGCTGTTTGCAAACCTGCTTGTCTAAAGCGTGCATTTAAAGAAAGAAAACCCTTCATTTCACCTCTTGAGTTCTGTGGGAAGCCCTTCTCTGAAATACTCTGCTGTTTCTCTGGCTCTTCTGCCGCAAGACGCGTTAGTATGGAGAGAGAATCTTAAGTTAATGACATGATTCATGGCAGTTTGAATTCTGAAATCCATCACTGGTATAGCACACTAATGACTTACCATAGCATCGCTTACCCACTGAGCGTGCAGTTCTGTTGTTCGGTCTTGTGTATGCGAATGGCTCCTGGCCATACAGGCTTGGGAGACAAACGGGGTCTGAAGTGCGATTAGCTAAATACTTCGATGATAATTTTCAAAAAACAGTCAGAAGGTAAATGGTGTAACTTGTTTTGGCAGTTGGTGATTTACAGGAACATTAACTTTCAAGCTCAATTGACAGCCTCGGAGCTATGTTTCATATAAAGTACGTGCGGTTTGGAAAGAAAGTCACAGAGACAAAGAAGTCATCTATTCCATTAGAGGAGGTACACTTTTAAAAATAACTTCAGCATTATGAAAGGAGGTATTAATGAAGTATTACACTTACGCTTCTTTTCTTGATTCTAAACAAAAGAAGCAGGTGCCTCACTATAGACACTTGCAAAATGTTTTTTGTGCTGTCATGACAAATTATTATATAAGATTGGCAATTTGGGAGGTTTTATGTAGAAGAATCAAAAGTGGGGGGGAAAACCCCCCAAAAAACCAAACCCGCAAGAACTTTGGAAGTCTTGAAACTTAGGTAACTTACCGTTAAAAGCAGTCTTCAAAATAGAAGATGACTGTTCTGAAACTGTATGCTATGCAAGAGATGTTCAACAGAGTGGAAAACATTTTTTTAAGTTTAAATGTCTCTTCATAAACACATCGGAGACTTTCTAACTTTTAATTTGGAGTGAACTTTTTACTTAAGAGATTTTAACTTTTTTTTTTCTGATTGGATTAATACTTCCAAAATGAGTACCTTCTTACACTTCCAAGGCTCCGTCCTATTTGTTTCTTTTCTTTTTGGTAGTTTGGTCCATGTTTTATACTTTGAGTGGAGGAGAGTTTTTGTCTGACTTCTACTGCTTTGGTGAAATTGGATAATCTTTAACAGGTTGAGTAATTCTCTGTGTCAAATGAATAGAGTTGCTATTGTTAAAATTGTGTGTTTTGCTGTTGAATGAGCTAATTTGCAAGATCTCTGACACAAATTAGAGATACAGAAACCGAGGTACAGCATACGTATTTAACTTTTGCTGTAGTCTATGTTGTATCTAGAGCTGGTATAAAAAAATTCGTGTAACAGTTGTGACTGTAATGATTATATAGTCTGAATTTGCATTATTACTGTAAGTATTTTTGGATGTCTCTCTTCAGGAATTTAATCTAAGACCCAAATGCTAAGGCATCTGCTCTGGAAATATGTATTCCTGTCTGACTAAAATAATTCAAGGGAATGAACAACGTAGTTTCATCCCACTGCTCCATTGTGAAATGTCTGGCTTTGCCACTTGAGAGGGGTCATTAGCACTTGCTGCAGTATTACTTGATGTCTGAAATAAATGTGCACATGATGTTGTGCAGGAAGGCCACCATATCTTTCATCTAGAACATTACTCGTCTGCTCAACTAAATGTTTTGGTGTTGGGAGATTCTGCAACCATTAAGTCTGTTTCCATGACTTTCTCAGCATACCACCTTGGACAATTCACTAAATCTCTCAATTTATCTTTCTGTTATTGAAAAAACACACACAGGATAATAGTGCTTATGTAGGGAGAGAATTATTTGATTCATTGGTATCTCTGTAGTCTGTCTGCTTTGAAGAATTAATTACCTAGTTGCATTTGGAAATGCTATAAAGTATTGCCAAGTATATTTATTCTTTAAAAAAATCCGCCAACCCAGAAGAAAAAAAAAACCACACAAAAAAATACTAATTTAGACAGAAGTTACCTGTTCTAGGCCTGGACTGGCCAGTTAACATTGCAGGTGCGGTCTTCTTGCTCTACCTGAGCATACAGTTCAGGCTAGCATCTCTGCAAGTAAAGCTCAAATTTCAATACTGTTCATAGCATTTACTAAGAGATTTGAGGTGACTACTTTGTTTCAAGATATTTCAAGACTCAAAATGGGGCTAGCCTGGGTGGCACTGCCTGTAGCACGATGTACACATCACACAGAAGGTACCGCTTGCCTTTCCCACAGTGAGACTTGCATAACAACATCAACAGAAATATCTCTGCTTCACCCTTACAACACCTGTTGACCTCTCTAGTTTAAAATACTCATATCTTTCTCTTACTAGCACCTGTTAGGAGAAATGTAGTGAAAAGATTGCTGCCTTATTCTACTTAACAGCCTATTTAAATTAAAAGGCTAATAGGCGCATACATATATTGTTGTAATTTGGTCTCTCTGCATTTCTTCCAAGTAAAGCATTTTGTATTTAAAAGAAAAGCAGGCATTGTTTGCCTATAAGGATGAATTAGCTCTGTGGCTAAAGTGTGTAAAAAGAAAGCAAAGATGAAAAAAGAGATTTCATGTAAAAGCAGACCTATAAGGAAACCGAGCTAAATCTGTGAGTTCCCCAGCTCTGTGCTTTTGAGTCTGTGGAGTCTTTGTATTTGGGGAGCATCTGCAGGGCGAGCGGGAAGAGGATATAAGACAAAGCTTTCCAGACAAAAGAGAAATTCAGATCTTTATCTTCCAGCTTCTAAAATGTATTTACTGGAGCCATTCATCCTAGCAGTCACTAAAAGTGCTTTCTGAAGGTTCCCAGTTGCCTTGAAAGACTTGCGGGTAGAAATGTCTTATTAGCTTAATCGTGTTGTGTTCTTCTCGCCAGCAGGTTTTCAGAAGTTTCTCACTCGTTACTGTACCTGAAAATCCAGGAGATTGTTGTTTTATAATTTGAGTTGTGAATTCTCCTCTTCAGCACCTGATTTGTGGGATGGCTGAAATACAGCCCTGCCTCTTGGAGGCGGTGTGTGAAGTCTGGTGGTCTTCGCCCGCTGGACTGAAGGTGAAGTGGTGACGGGGAGAGTAGCTCTGAGGTGCTGGGAGGGGGTGCCTGGAAGCCAGCCCAGGTGGGAGCCCTTGTGTGAAGGGGTGAGGAGTTGTGCCTGCCACTCTGCTTGTTCTCCCAGGCGTTAGCGCCCTGCCGAAGGCGCGTTATTCCACGGTTTGGGACCTGCGTCTCCTTAGGTGTCATGACAGTAATTGCGAGTGGATCCTACGCTGCTTATCTCAAAGGAACAGAGTACATAACAGTATTCATTGTTGTAATTGCTTCAGTATAGGCTATAAGTTAGAGCTTTAACATGTGGATGTTAAGTGTTTTACACTGTTGCAATTGTAAATCTATCTAATTAGATGGAGAGACTTTTCAAGATGCTGACCCCTGTCTAACAGCACAAACAAATTTTTATTGATGGTGGTAATCCAGATGGCTAGTAATAGATAAGTGAAAGGACAGAAGAGTAAGTGAAATTAAATAAACATCTGAAGTTCAGCTCTTACTGCAAGGAGGGTTAGTTCAGTAATTTAAACACTGGCAGTTCAGTAGAAGGCCTACCTGCTCTATTGTATCTGAAATGCTGAAGAAGTTCTTCAGCTTAGAAAAGAGGAAGAAAAGCTGTGAGCAAAGTACTTGAACATCTTTTTAAAAAAGAAACCCACAACAATGCAATTTCTGACAAAAAGCCAGAAAACAAAAAGTTTTCATCCTTTCTTAAAATAAAGGTACACCCACAAGGACTATTAGTGCCATGTCAACCGTAATGGGTCTTTGTAGTTCTGCAATTATGTTGTACCTCTGACATTTAAAAATGCTTTTGAGGGACTGGAGAAGGTTACTTGATTGAAAAGGGCCAGGGAGGGAGGGGGGAGCTATCAAAACCAGACACTTCAAGATGTTAAAATTCGCAATAGTTGCATAACTGAAACAAATGAAATTACTATTGTACACCTAAGTACTTTAGTAAATTCTTTTAATTGGCTTATCTACCTTTAAAAGGTACTGCACTGTTTATACCTACGTAAGTCGGTGTATATATCTCTCTCTCTCTCTCTCTCTAAGGAGTACAGAAGAGGGATAAATATTAAGTATAAGTAGCATTTTTATTCATATACTAAACTAACTATAAAAATTGATAAAACACTTGTAACTTGGTATGCAGTCTGTATTATGCCCTGTTGGAAAATAAGCATACTCTTTTAATTGTTACTAATATTATATGGTATGCCGAAACCCAGTAGCAACTAACATAATATAAATAAACAGTAGCACAGACATCTCTGGTTGTTTTGTTCTTCATAAAGATACTGGGTACAAAAGATGAGCTTTGAGACTTCCTTGGGAAAGTAGATCTGAGCTGAGAGTTTTGGGTTTATTCCAACATAAACAAAACAGTAGACTGGGGAATTTCAAAGAATTTCAGTTATGTTGAAAGTATTCCTACTTTCTAACCGTAATTGTTATGGAGTATGGACAAAGCATGCCATTTCGTACTGGTGGGACATTGCTGCCCATACCAGTTTGTGGTAAGCAAATTTATCCTGGCCAGAGCAAGTCTCTGGTGACAACTTCTGTAAAATGTGGTTGTCATGCTGCCAGATACCACAGTGCGAGTTCCATACAAATGGGCATGTATTCCTGGTTTTCTGTAAAACCAGGATTATACATGGGTATGAGTTTTCATAGTACTGTTTTATATTGGTAGGAATCTTACAAACAAAAAACCCTTTATACAGCCTAAATAAAAAGGGTTTATAAATCACATTCCAGAAGACTCTTTTCCTCACACATGACTTTTTATCATGGACTGGTAACTTTAAATAACTAGTCATCTTTACGTGAAAGAAACCTAAACACGTATGTCTGTGTATGTATGTGTCTAAGCTACAAACTCCAACAAACCTCCAGACTGGGAAACCAGGACCAAAGAAGCAAAGGAGGGATGGATGCAGCCATAAACTTGCTGAGCTAGAGAAACCTCCTCTGGAAATGAGAATGACTGTGAACTACAGTTGTGTCTGTTCTCTCACTTCCACAAAATCACATGCAGTAGGACAGAGAAAAGCTTTCCGCTCTGGAAGAATCTTTGAAAATGTGTAATCGGTTTGGTTTTTAGCAGGGATTTTGGATGTTATTACTGGGGTACGAATATGTGAAGTGCAATTTTGCCCTGGCTCTGTGTGGAGGCAGCCGTAGAGGGCAGCGAGCAGGTTAGGCTCCTTGCAAGCCTTTTCTCTGCGTTGCCTGTTTCCTGTGTGCTAGGTAGGAATTCATGGTTCTGATGAAGAACTTGGCTATGACTTTTAACATTGGGTTCACAAGGCCAAGGTGTGTGCATTTTTGGGTTTTTTTTGTCAGAGCTACATTCTTAACAGCTTGTATTTGTTGCACCTCTCAGCCAGGTGATCTCCTCTGCACGTTTGACCCAGAGGGCAATCTCAGAAACAGAAGTTTCACATTCAGTGCAGCGTGCTGCACCAGGGATGCTGTGTTTGGTGGTTTGACTTCTCCAGATTTACTCACACGGCCGACCAGCACTGGCTGATAATGAAGTGGATGATTTACGAATGCTAAGGGCATGGTTAGGGTGAACCTGTTGACACCTAAAAGCAGAAATGTGCATGTTGAACCTCTGGAAACCATAAAAGCTTTTCAGGCTAGTTAATGCTTACTGTGCATTAGGGAGCTGACCTTAATGCCCCAGCACATTTGGTTTATTTTTTTCTTCTAAATTCCCTGAAATCATTTTTTTATTATTATTTTTGATTTCTCCGTGTTAAAACTACTAAAGTCTACAGCTTTCTGTCATAAAACTTGTAGTTGATTGATTTGTCTTAGCATTGGGAACTAATTTTCCTATATTAACACATGGGATTAGAAGCTGACTATCACAACGTGCTCCAGCAAATACAGGACAAGGTATCGTCTGTTACTATTTAATGGTTTCTCCCATAACCTACTTCTGTGGTTGCCGAAACACAGTTTACCACGCTGCGTAACTTACTGAAATGATAACTGGTGAATGAATCAGTGATTCTGCAGGTTTTGCTGGCGCTGTGGTCACACGATCTGTAGCAGTTTGGATGTGGGCTGTGATGAGAACCACGAAACGCTGCATTCTGCCCTGCCTACACCAGCAAAGTCATGTCCTCAGAGCTCTGACTTTCAGTTCCTGAAATTAAGTCACTGGAGCACAGGCGTAGTGACATCTTGGCATAGCCTGCTTGTCAGCAGGAGGTCTTGGGTTGTTCAGGGGGTTGCTTCGCTCTGGAGACAAGCTGTGGTTTGCCAGCTTACATCAAACGCGTGCGGACAAATGCAAATCTGCAGAAACAAGAAACACTGTGTTGCTAAAACTGTAAAGTACACCAGAACTAACACGGGCAAATGTGAGTTGTTTATGAAAAATGTGTTAGAAGTGCCATAGGGTGGAATTATCACTTATAAAGATCTCACTCCCACAGCTTAGAATAGCTTAAAGGTGCTGGAAAGTAAGGTTCTGCACTGTTCTCCAGAGATCGTGTCTATTTTGTCTTAATTATTATAGCTCTGAATATCGTTACTCCTTAATGCCATGTTGTGAAATCCATTATGTGCTCGGCACTCCAACTCTACAGCACACAAAATATTTTTTTTTAATTTCCTTAAAAACCAACATACTAATTTAATTGATTCCCCCCACTTCTTGAACTAGAATTTTGTGAGCAGTTACCATACAATTTACTTGATCTACAAATACACCTCTCTGTGTCAGTACATATATCCTCTTATGTTATGCTTTTCATTCCCTTCTAAGATGAATAATGCCATTCACTTTAATATTTCTGGAAGAGCAGTATGTTTACCTTTTCTGTATCCATTTTCTTCCTGCCCCTCTGACCTATCTAACGACGTGGTGTTCTTTCCAAGGTACAAAACCATCTCATGTGAAGTTGAGTTTTTGACTTGCTCCAGAATGTCTGAACAGCTCAGTCTTCATCCTCTGGAGTGCTGAGGTACAGCAGTCACTCTCGGGAGAGCTGCCTCACAGCATTTCTTTGCATGGCTGGTTCTAGTCATTAGTCAGTTGAGATGGAAGTCCCAGATCCTGATCTTTTCCCCTTCGGATACTTTTTACTGGTACACTCACTCTGTAACAGCGAGGCAAGAAGTGAAAGAAATTGTCCCAAAACTGTAAGGTGGAAAGGCATGTCTTAAGAGAAGTTCTAACTGTGGTGCATGTCGGGGGGTGTGAGCAGGTGGAGAACTTTTACTGGGTTAAGTAACTCCTTTGTGTGGGACAGCGTATTCACAGTGTTCCCACCATCTTCCAGCACTGATGGTAAGGGATGACAGTGGGACAGGAAGCACTGACTGGTCCATTGGCTCTGTCTGAACCTAACTGTGATGATGAATGCTTCATATAAAAAGAATCTTTCTCTGCTGCCACAGAGAAATAAAAAATAAAATTAAAAAAAAAAAAAAAGAGGAGGATTGCAACTTTCCTCTTTCAGGCAAGAGGCAAGCCTTCAGAGAAGTCGGAGGAGTCAAAGGATTGATTTGTTGTGAAGGATAGTTAGAGGAGACAGCAAATCAATTTACTGAAGTGAGACATTTGTGGGAGGGTCTGCTAGGACTTTTGTGGCTAGGGAGGACTAAGTTAAATGATGCCCCAAAGTAAAAGGATGTAGATAAAGGCAGACATTTCTGAAATGAAAGGAAGGGATGTGGAAGTCAATGCAGATCTCAAAGCAGCAAAGAACCTCCTCTTCTACTTGGGAATTTATGATAGAGGTAAATTAAAGAAGCCAATTGTTAGGAGAAGATTGCTTGAAGAAATTTTATAAACTAGAGATAGCTTCCTAAGGACTGAGAAAGAGAAAGGAAAAAAAATCCCAGTACGTTTCTGGGGGAGAAATGTTACAATTTTTTAAAGTGAATCTGTTTTGTGGTTGAGATATAACATTGAACTTTTGCAAGGAGATGGCTGTTTAAGACTTGACGTGAGCTGAGTAATTTCTCTATAGCCATTTTAGCCTTTTATGGTGAGGTTCTTCCACGCTAATTTTTGCTGAAACAATTTGGTTTGCTTAAAATGGATGAGTGGTATCTTATGCTACAGTAGAATATTTCTCTAAGGTAAGAGGTAAATGTAGGAAAAAAACTTGTAAATAGAGAAGTAGAAAATTATTTCCACAGTACATTTTTTTCTATAAATCTTGTGATTTTTATGCATAATAGTTCAGGTATAATCTGGAGGAAAGTTTAAAATGAGTTCTGTATTATTGGTATTTCATTTAGTGAAGAGTGATTCTAGATCACCAGATTCTGGGGGAGAGACACGTAATTTGAATACTTAGTGTGATTCATTGATGTGTTAAGAAGTACAGTATGGCACAATACTTTGTTATCTTCTATTTACTGCTCTTGGCCTTTCTGAGATTGTTTAAAAGGAGTCTAAAAATTCACTGATGTAGCAAAGTTCTTAAAAAAAACTTCCATGAAACAGAGATGAAAGGTTATGTAAAATTCCTCACTCACAGGATTTGGGACAAGGCAGGATTAGGTCTGTTGTCTTAAAGTTTATATTTATCATACATTTTTAACACAGAAAATAGTTATACATTTTTTTATTTGATCTTCAGCTTTCCAGAAGTCTTCCTCCATCCCTGTTGATAGATCTTTTGTCTAACATCAGTCGTGTGACACGTACTCATTTAGCTGTGTATCAAAAGCAGCTGGTTTTGAGGGAACTCTTTTATGTCATTGTCTTTGTATGTCATTTACCACTTTTATTAATTATTTTAGCTGTGATTTTTATATTTGCAGTCGTTAAACTTTCTTAGTATATTCAGCATATGTCTACAAAGGAGAACAAATGTCTTTTCGTTCCCTGTTTCAAAAGGTTTATCTTTTGGGACTTTTCAGTTAATATCTTAATCATCAGTGTCTCTTAGCACCCAGTGACTGAGCAGCAGTGACATTTTTGTTCTTCTCATTTTCATTGTTATTCCAACTCTTTATTTGCTAAAGAAACAGAATGGGATGATTGTTTTCGGACGTTTTCAGAATAGGTTCTTTGGGCCGGCTGATATAAGTCTTGCCGAGTGTACTTGTGCCAGGTACACTGCTGAACCAGAATTGAACGTAGGCATTTTGAAGGACATGAAAAGTTTATGATGTTTGCTTTTTGAGTTCCACTTCACTAATATTGAACAGCAGCGTATGTGCTCAGCTGCGGAGGGAAGGAAAGGGAAGAGAAGCTGGTGCATTTGTATAGCCAGCATATCTGTACCGCATGTGATTGCCTAGAAAATTCTATTTGGTGCAGTCAACAAGTTTTATGTAGCCTCATCTTTCTTTCCAGCTGCTGCCTTTGAGATAAGTCTGAAATAGTAAAGAAAGGAAAAAATATTATTTTTACCTTCAAATGCTGAGACTCTATACATATATAGATAGATCATAACAGTTTTACATTCTTGTAATAATGGCATTTTATCTTCATTTATTTATGTTACAATGGGACTGACAAGAATATTTAAAGGGTTGTGGGACAAAGTGACTTCCGTTTCCCTGCTTTAGAAAGAGATCATCTAAATAGATTTTTTTTGATTTCTCCTGTTGGTAAAGTTTCAATTCACACATAATATTAACCTGTACTTGCATTTAGAAAAACAAATGAATTGTAAAAATAGAGACTCAGGTTCTTTTTTTTACTTGGGGGGGAGGGGGTTAGTGAGCCTTGGACCCCTGTTCCCCCTATAAAAGCTGTTTGTAGTGAGTTCAGACCTTTCATTCCAGTAATAGTTCATGTGGTGTAGGAATTGGAATAGTAGAGAACATAATCTGAAAAGGTCTAGGGGCCACTGTCTTGTAGGTTGTGAGAGTGTTTCATATTCCTTAATATTTGGAATTTACACCAGGAGGTTTAGTGCAATAATCTGAGATAACAGAATGTCTTTTTTCTGGAATACATAAATCATATGTATTGGAGAAGATCATACAAGATTTGTAGAACCCTTTAGAAAATTATTGCAATCTTTATAAGTGAAATTATTCCCAGTCTATTGCATATGGACAGAATAATGCACTTTATAATAAATTAATGAAAGTGGCTACTGCTTATGATTTCACTGACATACGTTATTGCACTAAAAGTGTGCTTAATCTAAGACAAGTAGCAATTCAGTGTAAATAGCTTAGAAATCCAGTGATGGCCATTTTCTGTGATTTTTGCCATTGTTTTTCATGTCCTCCAAATGTTTATTTGCAAATCTCTTGCGTTAAGCGAGATATGTAAAACCCTCAACTTCCATCAGAATGATGCTTCAATGATTTTTATCTCATCAACTATTTCTAAAAGCTCAAATTATTTCTGGGATGCAACATCTGGAGGAATTAAAGCAATTCCCCCTAATAAGCAAACTGTCATTTACTTTAACATGTGTAAGAGCTCAGTGTACGCAATAGTAGCTCCTTTGATATCGTTTTCCTTAATCCACTAGGGTGTTATGGTTTTTTCCTACAAAATAAACAAAAAAGGATGGTTTAAAGTGATCTCTGGTTTTGTAAGTTCTTACCTACTATCTACCTGAAATTAGAACTTCCACTTTTTGCACTTTTTTCTAACAACATGTGGAGTTTTTGGTGAAAAAAAAATAAATGGGCCTCTAAATCTTGCAAAGCTTCCTGTATTTCTTTGTAAGCTGTCTTGAATTGAAGTCTCTGCTGTCACGTCTTTGCTATTTTTGGTGTTGAAACTATCTAGAATTAAGCCAAGCCAGGTTTGTGTACATGTTACCATATTTTGGATTCAGGATTAAAAATCCTTTGCTAACGTTTTTGCTGGAATTCCAAGAGTTTCATTTTCATCTGCTGAGGGCCAGAGCTTGTAAGTGAGGTATCAGATCATCTAACTCCTTCCCTCAAGTTTCATGTGCCCCATGTCTGTGACGTACCGCTGGGAAGTCAGATGCATCATTTGCAGCAATTTGGGGGGAAAAAGCTTCACTTGTACAGTGCATTGCTTAATCAGAGTATCCTCAACAAGGTAACGGTCTGTTTTATAAAAATGCGTGACAAGAATCAAATACACTTCCACGTAGCACATCTGAAATATTTGAATTCTGGAGCAGCTCTGGAAATCGGAGCAAGAGAGCGTGTGTGTGACTGTGTATCTGTTTTGAAAGGTATCATCCAGATTCTAAGCTTATACATTTTGAAATCTAGTGTATTCATGACAAGAGTTTTCTTCCCAATATTAACAAAGAGAGGGCATTTTGTCTCTCATCTTGGCATTAGGAATAAAAAATGTCTGCTGTTGCTTTAAAAATTACTGCACGTGTGACTCTGCTCTTTAGTTTGCCGTTTTTAAAATGAGGAAAATGGTGCTTCCAAAGGAGCGATCCTAGTATCCGTTCATTATTGGTTTTATAAAACAGAAGGACGGTGCTTGAAAAGTTTTCTACTGCAGGCGTTATTAGTGGAAGCAGACCTGCATAAAGTAATTGAATCGTATATATGAAGATTTGATTTCAGATACTATGTTCTGGGTTTTCTTTTTCTCTTTCCCCCTCTCTGCCCGCAAGGGGAAAAACAATGTCTCATTCAATAATTCACGAAAAACAGAAAATAAAATAGAAAACATGGAGAGTGTCAGGAAACGCACTGGAGAAAGTGTGTGTCAGGATTAGAATAAGCTTTAACATACAAGGTGAGAACGCACGTGGACTTAGGTACAATACGGTTGGTAGAAGACAGTCAGAAACTGATTTATCTTAAGCAACGATGCCTCGCAGGATTAAGTTTAGACATCCTTAACACCACTGTAACACCCGCTTGTCAGTGTTCTTGAGTACTTCGGAAATACTCCTCCTGCCTTGCCCATTTTTCAAGACTCGGATCTGCCCTGATTGCTTTGCGTTCTTAATTCTCACCTCGTTTATAAAACCTGCGGAGAGCATGGGGTTTATTTCTTCTCGTGTTCATTGTTTTACCTTCTAAATGTTATCCAACTGCCTTCAGTTACACCAGCAATAAAATTGTGCAGTAATGTGGGCTTCAGCGCCGGCTGTATAATCCCCAGGGATTGCTAATCGGCGCCAATCCCACGTGCCCCGTGGGTGCCGCACTTGGCGCTGGGTGCAGCAGCAGTAGAGGGACTCTGCCTCCTCTGCGTGCCTGGGCTCTGAGCATGCTTCTCATCGGAGCAGGGACAAGCCAACAGATGCAGCGGAGGTAATATGTGTATTAAGTACTTAAGCTGTAAAGCCATCCCAGTATCTGGGCCAAGGAATCTTGTAATGATGTCTGGACAATAATGAGAGCGCATCTATGTTATGTTAACTTCCCTCAATCTCCTTGGTGTGCCCATCACTTGCACGTGTGTATGTAAAAAAACCCAACCAAACAAAAAAAAAAACCAACCCAAAAACCAAAACAAACCACAAACAAACAAAAAAACCCAAAAAACCAAAGAGAAGTAATTTCATAATGTTAGTTGTTATGTTTAGCTGGGGAGCAAAAAAAGTTAGAATTTTTTATAATTCTTCCTGGAATAGAGTTACTATTCCCTTGACAGCAAACCCCATTAGCACAGCTAAACGTATGGTATTAAGGCAAGGTTTTTCCTGTAATTTTCAAAGGGATTCCTGACGTTAGGGTGAAGATAGTGGAAGTATGGTGGGACTTTATGGACATCTGTGGACAGCAGTTTCCCCATTGGAACAAGTAAATAAGTATTGCCGTACTGGTTTTCTTGATGGAAAGCTGATGTGCGTGGTTGTCCAAGGAGAGGGAGGAAACTGCAGGGAGGCAGATGGGCACCAGAGCCCTTTGGTTAAGAGGAATGCAATACACTTTAGATGGATTTTATTATAATGACATTGAGGTTCAGACTCTATCCTGATCACGTGTAATGTAACAAGTGACAGGAGAGTGTGATTATATATGTCTGTGCTTAGAAAAAGACTCATACATATTTTTCCCAAGTTGTGCTGATGCAGCCCACAGACATTCTTGGCGCAGGCGGGACGATGGATCTCCCTTGCATTGACCTGTCTCGGAGTAGATGGAGCTACTCTTACCTGCACTTACTCTTGGTTGACTCCTACATGCATTGCCTTGTTCATCCCTGTTCTACAATTTACGCTGTTCGCATTCAATCTGAATTCTGTGCCATAGTTAGGATATGCGCTGAATAATTTACTCAGAGACTTGATGAGAAAAAAAAGAAAGTTATTTCCAAACATACTACTTTATCTCCTGAAATATTATTTATGGTACAAGTGCCTGTTCTGGACATACTCTTGCTACCTGAAGAACAATCTTGACTTTTTATTTTACTTCATCTACTAAGAACTACAATATGCACTAGAAAAATCAAACATACTTTATAAGACAAATAGTCACAGCTGGGGATAAGGAATATAAATAGGATGACATCAAATGAAAAGAGCTCATGATCCAACACGGCTTCTATAGATCATGTTGTCTCTAATGTCAGGAGAATTGCAGATTAGTCTTGCTGCTCTTTATAAGTAAGCCTATTTATCAACTTTCTGGAAAAATCTAATTTAAGGTGGCACATTTTCCTTAGTTCTGCCAGACTTCAAAGCTTGAAGTATAGGGGTTTGTCAGCCATTCTCTTCTGGCTGTAATCAGCATGTGAGATTCCGGTTCAGGCCTTTTTCCACCAGCCAGGTCCGCGCTACTCCTGGACAACTCTGATAATGTAATTTTACTTTGCTTGATCAGTAAAGGAAAAAAACGAGGAAGCCTTTAGCTTTTTAACACCTTTATCCAATTCAGACTTAATGTTCGTAAAGAAAGAGCAATTTAAATTGCAAATGTTCATTATAAGAAGCTGGGTTTCTATAAAGTATAACTTAGTCACACCGTAGAGAAAGATGACAAGCCCTAGGAAAAAAACTCGTTTGGACAAGGTGGATTCTGGCAGAGGCTGTGCTGTTTTTCCTGAATGACCTACAGAACGAGAAACTATTTTTATGAAGGAATATAACAAGAAAAGTGAATTTTAACAACTCTAGAGAAAATAGGCAAGAATATAAAAATTTCTAGTTTTGCTACCATGTACTACATTTTTAACATGATGCTTTATGTCTGAGTCACAAAATGGATTTGTGTACATTTATATTCGTTCTTTAAAAGCTAAGTAGAGCTCAGGCAACTAAAACAAGCTGTTTGATATTACGTTCTCTTTTGTTCCCCCCTTTCACTTGATGTAAGACTACCTTAGCATGTAATGTCACGTTAGTTTTATATATGTAAATACTTTCAAGTCAGAACATGCAGTGTGAGCATATTTTATCAGCTATTACCACTAAGGTTTTTACATATACAAACTAAAAAAGAAGTTATGTGTTTATTAAAATTTAAAGTAATTTTGTTCTGTTAGGATTATCTGAATTTGTGGGAGTACTTCTGTTCTTAGAAGGAACTTAACTATACGTTGCTTGAGAAATTTTTATCATTCCTGAAATTTGGGAAATGTGTTTAAGTATGTTAGTGATGATGTGTAAGATAAAACAGAGGTGAAATACAGTGTCTGATAGTTACTGAAATGTAATAAAATCGGTCAAACAACAAAGCCTAGAGAAGCATGTTCTCGCAGATAGGCGTTTTCTTGGGCCCTCCAAAATGCTGATGTTCTTACAGAGAGCTTTAGGATAAATCCGTATAATTCCTGTGCATGACATTTTGAAAAGACCAGAGCTGTGAATATCACACCTGATTGCTTTTAAGTCAGAAGCTTTCATGTGCAGGAAATAATGTTTCAATTAAAAAGAGAGAGAAGGGGAGGTCACTTGACATGACTACATTGCATTCAAAATCATGTACAGAAAAAGAAAATTGGAGAAAATTCAATAGGCTGCTGACTTAAAGCTGAACAGACTTAAATGTTTGTAGCACCTGTTCAGGAGGTCGATAGGCCAAAATTTAGTACCAAATCACTGTATCAAGTCTCAGTCTCTTGATTTTTGAAATTTTGCTCTTGCTAGTTACCAAGTGCTTGGTTTTATTCTCCATTGTTCCCGCTTCGACTTTGTGATCATTTAGTGTCTGAAATCTATAAATTCCCTCTATTATAATTTTAAATGTGAAGATACTGTGTAAGATTACAAATACTGTGACAGCAGCTGGAGAGAATTTCTACCCATTAGTATACTGATTTGGCTGTGTGCTTTTCCATGCAAACTGTATTTGATTTACAATTAAAAGTATATATATGCACTTGTAAGATTAGTGAGCATTTTAATTTTTAATAGCATGTTATAGTATCTGACATTTCACTGAGGATTCAGAGGAAATCCGTTCTCCTTGCATAAAACCAATAAGATGCATTTACCCTAAAATTGCCCTTGAAATAGATAGTTTTTCTAGTAATGTTTGGGATCATTTCTTCCAAATGACGTCTCCTTTCCCGTAAGATGTGTGATCATTGAATCCCGAAATACAGATTCAGGGTCTGCTTATGTCTGGGTTTCTTCACAGAACTACTAAGAAAAAGAATTTGCTGCGTGAAGATTCACCATGTATGTATGGATTTGCTAGCTATATAAAAAGCATTGTTCTTCTGTGGATGACCTCCTTGCACAGAATGATAGTTTTATCCTTCTCTGCATCATTATGTTTGCTGTACAAAAATCCTGCTGTGCTACATCATAATAACATGTAATCTTCTTGCTCAGTTTAGCTGAGATTTAAGGAGCCGCTGTTCACGGAAGCAGTTTTCTAAAGTCTGATCTATAATTTACCAGAATCAACCAGGCAAAAGAGCAAGAGGCTTTATAAGAGGGATACAGCCCTTAAAACTCTTAAATGAAGATTAGTTTAAAGTTTTACAATCCGGTACAGAACCATCTGGCAAATCTCATGTCAGGCTTTGTTAAACCTCTGAGCTTTCCTAGTATGCCGTAGTCGTTCAGCCCCCCCCCCGCCACCCCCTGCCCCTGTCTGCCATTCCCCTGCATCCTGCCAGGAATCCTGCTTTACTCATAGGTACCTTGGAACGAAAGAGGGAAATAAGTCAGCGAAGGGCTGATTTCTCTACAGGAATAGTGTAACAGCTGTAAATGATGGAGGCTGTGGGTGTGCGGCACCTCTGGAAATCCTGCCCTTATAATTGCTGTCTGGCTGTATATGCGTTGGGTGATTTATTGCATCTTTGAAGAGGTAATTGCAAGATAAAAGCTACCTGTTGGCAGAACCGTTAGAGACTTGCTGGGTTAAATTGTGGCTTTTGAGGCCAAGGAATCACTGGGAGGATGTAGAGTAACATCACAAGGCATTTTGATACTGTTGAGAAATGGAGTTTCCGCAGTTGTTACAGCCACAACGGCGCAGAAGCGGTGGCAGTGGTGATTCCAGTGGTGTTTGGTGGGGAAAGCCGATTGTTCCCATTGTTCCTCAATCACATCTGAGGGCTTGGGACTGTGGGTTCCTCACTGATACCTCCACAAAGGGGGTTTTATCTGTGAGTTCTAAATTGCCTTTTGCCAAAGAACAAAAAGACAGAGTTGATGTGTTTCTCAAACCCAAAGCAAAAACCCTCCTGTATGAATCATTACTAACGTCTTGATTTCAGCTGTCCTGTGGCTTCCCTGTGTACTTCTCTGTCATACAGATTTATTTTCCCATTTATATAAAGCTTGTAAACACGGAACAAAATTTGTTTTAGAGATCTGTTACTTATAATCATACTTACTTCACTTCAATTAACGCTTCTGTTCACCTTTCACATGAAGGGTCTTAGGAGGCTGAAGGAGAGGACTTAGGGAATCCCATTACCTGAAATCAACTTACAGGCAAGAAGGAGGCATTCTTAATGGAGATAACCTCCTCCTTGGGCTTACTGCGTTTCTCTGTCTCAACGTGGGGATAAAGATGTTCTGCCTGGAGAGGGAAATTAGTATACATGATTACCTGATTACAATATGGGACAGAAAAACACTGAAATCTGCAGTTCCTGTCTAAAACTGTAACTTTTGGCTGTATATTTCAAACATAATTAGAAAAGGAAAAAGCTGCCCCAAATAAACATGCAATCCCAACCAGACTTTGATAATGTAGCATAGCTAATATACTACTTACAAAATGTCTTTTGCTGTTTGTTTCCTAAATCTCACTTCAAGCCATACAGGATTTCAGCTTGAATGACAATTTCATAAAGCACTTTTTTTTTTTTTTTTTTTCCTTTCCTGTAAAGTGCAGGAGTGGAACACTTGGAGTCAGACAATCTTAATGCTGCCATAGCAATTTCATAAGGCACCAGAGAAAAATACATCATATTATCTTTGAATTTCAGTCTGCTTTTGCTTCTCACAGCAATCAATAACCATTAGAATTATTGGTGGTAGTATCTGTCTAAATAATTTTAGGGTTTTTCCAGAAATCAAAATACATAAACCAAAATTGTCATGTTGTAACTTTTTCTTTTCTTTTTAACTCTAATAAAGCCAGATTTGCTTTGAAGAAAAGCAAAAAAAACCCTGTCAATAGGGAAGCTGGATGAAAAGGAGATGGCACCAAGCTGAACAGGTCCAGTAGTTAATGTTGGAATGAAAAGTTTGAGGGCCAGAACAAATTCCCTTTGCAGCCTGGAAAAGTGATACTCATGGAAAAATTAGTCATACCTGTGGGTCAAGTTACTAGAAACTTTTATGATTATTTTAAAACCCCAGCTCACGAAGCTGCTGCCAACCAATTGACCACAATTTAACTTCTTCCCAGCAAAAAGGGAAGGACGTTCTCACAGTTTCAGGGTATGCATTTTGTATTGGAGGGGCTGCCTGGCCGCTCGGCAGCCCTGGCCGCAGGAAGCGAAGGGACACGGCAGGTCCTGCCGCCAGGAGTGTGGCTTGAGCGGGCGGCTGCCCGCCTCTGCCTGCGGAGCAGGGCGCTGCTCGCCTGGACATGGAGCTTCCTCTGGGAGCCGCTTCTCAAGCAATGCCCTGTGGAGAGGGAGAGGCAAAAGGTTGAGCTTGGCGGCTGCCTGTCCGACAGGATCGTCGGGAATGGGCGCATCTGTCTTCCTCAGGCACCTGCATCCCACCTTCCCGACCGACACGGGGGGCTGGCAGGGCAGGATCCTGGATGGAGTGAGCCAGACTGGTGCCTTGGGGCAGAGAGAGAATGGGGCTGGATGTGCTGGAGAAAATAGGTTGAGCAAATTAGCTGTCTCTTGTTAGGGATCAGCCTAACCTGCACGGACACCGGGAGCCGAGTAGCGTCAGGGTGGATGCCGTCAGAAGGGAGATCTCCTTCTGTGCACCAGCAGTTGGTTAAGGTTGGTTTTGAACTATCCCAGGTGCAGAAGAGGTTTCCCCCTCATATTTCAGAGTGGAAACCAGCACTGTGGCATCTTAAAGATAAAAATTAAGTCTGACTTAAAATGATGACTTTCATAACCTTTAAAACCTATTTTACAATTTATTTTCTCTGGAAGGTTTTGGAGGCTTGGATATTGCCTGTCAAGCTGTCATAAGTAATTATATGTTTGTTAACTTATTGTTGCTAATAAACAACAGGAAATATTCATGACGAATTTCATTTTTCCCTAAAAAAAAATTTAATAACTACTATGATTAAATATTAAATCTTTCTTTTGCTGTTACAACTAGACAGAAAAGTCCAAATATCAGCAAAATATATTGTGCACAATCTCTCTACTACCTGGCCATTATGCTGGACTATATTGATTGCTAAGATAATTGATCAGGGTAATTTCTAGGTGGTCAGGTGGAAGACTGATGGGACCGGCTGTATGATGACTCAGCAAACTAAAACTTCTTTCATACTGTCTCACTGAAAATACCTGAAAATCGGACTTTCTGTGAATAGGCAGGGCTGCCTGGCCTTGGGGAACAGTTGACAGGAGTACTGCATCTCCCACTGGGCGAAGGGATTACGGGGATAAAGGAAACTTTTTACAGCCAGCCAGACCTTACATGATTTCCTGGGGTTTTTTGCCTTCCCCAGTGCCCCTACCAGGGCCGCAAGACGGAGTGTCAGGTAAAGATGTAGAGTAAAGTGAGTGTCCCTCAACTCCAGGGGAGGGGGGGAACCCCAGAAGGTGTTGGATGAATGGTAGGAACTGGATCAGTTGTCTGGATAAGCCCCGTGCTTGTGGAATGCTAGTTGGCTGTAACAGAAGTGACAGGTGGTTCATCAAACATGAAAAAACCTAATTTATTCCTGAAGTCAAGCCTGCCTGCTAGAGAAATTGTAATCTGTGCATGTACAAGAGCTAAGGGAGCTTTAATGGCACTGCTGAGACCATAATGTAATATCCAGGTTGAAATCATTCCATCTTTATCTCATTATGAGTACAATTTTCTTCTATGTGTGAAACTTAAATGTCAAATTGAGGAAGTAGAGAGAACATAAACAAAAGACTGTGGGCATAGTCTATTGTTTCTTTAGAGGAATTGTAGAAGCTGCAGAAGGCTGTAGGAAGATGCTCCAAGCAAAATAAAGGCTTCCAAAACCTTCCCACTTTTTAGAATGAGCTTCTTTATCTGCGCTGGAAGAAAGAAGCTCCCAGGAGGATTGTCTATCATTACAACATTCTGCTTTAAAAAAAAGTGAAAAGAGAACTTGTGAATAAGCGCTGCTTATGTGATCCATTAAGAATGTGTGTCTGTCTCAGCGAGCGGCAAGTAGGGAGCTTGTATACTGGGAGCACAGTTGCTGTGGTAGCAGGTAGTTCGGAACAGCTACTCACACGCTTTGAGTTTTGCCGCATGCTGAGTTGGAAGCTGCGGCAGATGTGCTGCTACTTAGCTCACCACGAACCAGCCCCTGTACCACTATCACACGTGTAGTCACACCTCACGTATAAGGTGTTTTCCATCGATTTTTTTCTACACTGAAAAGTTGGCAATGCCAAGTACGCTTCCAGGTTATCTGTGGCAAACCAGATCTCTGCTGTATGTCAGGGCCTTTAATTTCTAGAGCTCAATCCCTTTTGTTCTGCAACGGCATTGTAAAAACAGAAGGAGAACTAGAAAGATGTACTTTGTGTGTGGAAAGCCTGTAGGGGCTGAAAGCAGTTACTGCTTGGGGTTTTTTTCTTTCTTTCTTCCATGTGCTGCAGGACGCAGGTTGCCCCAGAATCTGCTCTATTTTCACTCTTGCTGGGTTTTGTCCCTATTTTCCAATGCTTGTCATTGGAAGGGTGAAAGGGACTCTTTGGGTACTGGGTTGTGGAAACAACCACCAGGAAGTAAATGAAGACCGTAAGGTGCTAGTCTGTAAGAAATACAGCATTAAGAGAGGTGTTTCAGTCTTTGTTAAGTCATATCTAAGATTTTGAGCATAAGTTTCGAGCGTTGCTCAAATGTTTTGAGCACTGTCTCACCTAAACGTACTTCTTGCATCCCTTTTCTTCATGTACTCATACACTTGCTTTTTACCTTTTCTCTCTGCTCTAAAATAGAACTGAGTGGCCAAATGTTGTATTAAAAAACTGATGTGAAATTCCAAGGAAAACTGTTTATCAAGAAATAGTGTGATTTGTAATGTCAGTTCCTGGCAGGTTATCCCATATGGAATTATTATGGTATCTTGGCACCACAATTGATATGTTTAATAACTTTCATTATGTGTTTGGGTCCCTTTGATGCTTGATTATTACATTTAAAGAAAGATTATAAGGTAGAATACATTTGCTTTTGAACATACGAAAAGCACAACCTTCCCTTTCCAGATGTATTCATTTTTACTCTGTTTAGCATTCACTAAATCTGTGGTTATTTCTTTTTTCTTTTGAAATGCACTTATTGTTCTATTTCAAGAACGAATCATGTTGCGTTGCTCCCCCAAAATATAACATAACGAAAATGGTAGAAATGATTGCCTGTAGTCTATTATTACAGGCAATCCAACCTGCCAAAACAAAATTGCCATTTAATAAGGTGGGTTTTTTTGAAAGAAGCCCTGTGAATGCTCCGTGCTAACTGAAGTTGCCCAATAATTCAGTGTTTTTTTAAAAAAGCTTCCTTTTAAGTGACCATATTTTACTATATATGACAGAAGGTCCAATGGCGTATCTCTCCCTCTCTTTGTCAATCCTTGCAGGCTCCATGGGCATTTAGATAACTCTGATGTGAGACCTGGATGAGATGCTATTTATATTATGCGTTGTCAAAGGCCTTATCCAAAGGGTAGTATGTTGGAGGTGGCGTATTGAAGGAGGAGGAAAATCCTGGCAATACTTAAATAGTGTATTTCAGCGGAGGACCTTTTTTGTGAATGTCATTGTTCCCATTTTATGAAAGGAAGAATTTAGGGAAAAAAGAAAATATAAGAGACTTGTCGATATTTTTGCAGCTATGTGCAAAGTTCCTTCCCTGGGAAATTCATGTGGAGAAAATTAAAAGGAACGAACATCCTATTCAATGCTCAAAAATCTTATTTATTGTTGAAGCAGAGCTATTGCAGATATTAACAAGTATTTGCAGGATGCCTTGGTAATACTAAAAAAAAAAAAAAAAA